>JACEVL010001471.1:0-65417 GCA_020284085.1 Aporrectodea caliginosa
TTGCTGAATAAATCCAAAGTACATAACACAACAAAATGGACTTTTTTGTCGTTGTGTTGTCTGAAGTTTGTCTTTAGCTTCTGGCTAATGATTCAATTCATGTGAAAAGTATTTTTCTTAAAATCTCTTACAATAGTGATAATGTATCGCTGGATGTGCAAGACTAAACTTTGATCTTCAACCCTTTAACGACGAGCGTGTACTAAAATGCATGGGAAATCCTATGCAGCTCGTCGTTAAAGGGTTAAGGATGGTGAAGGTCTAGAATCTAGACTCTAGATGGTAAAGGCCTTAAGTGGCAAACTGTTGTCGGCTTTCACTTCACTATCATATTGAAGTTTCTGTTCAACACTGTTGTATATTGTGGTTGGTTGGCCCTCTGTTCATCAATTCTTGACCTCTTATCATGATCCTGGTACTCTGCTTGTTTTCATATATGGGCCTTGCGCTTTTGCTAAGTTTTCAGTCTATTGGCCTTCAGTTTGAAAAGCTTATTTCAATTCTTAATGCTTTTTACTCAGCTTAATACTTGTGTCTGTATGTAAGTATTACTTTGAAAGTCAACTTTTAACCTTCCAACATAAGTGGTAATATATCTGGTTTTGAGTTGTCTTTCTAAGTGACTGTCTGGCTATATGTTGGTGTGTGTATATATGTATGGAATATTTTATAGGCTGTACATGCCAATTACCAGATAAAGAAAGGTGTTAAGACATGCTCCACAAAATATGTAGTTAATTTGTTTGTGGTGTGTTTCATTGAAATAAAACTCGGCATGTAGTTTGTAATATACATCTACTATGAATATATATATGGAATATAGTGCTTTGATTTTATGCTTAATAGAAATTATAAATGGTCAGATAATTGGTTGATGCTGATAAATAAAGTTACTTAAAATATAGTTTAAGTGCAGGTGTCTGAGGTTTTGTCTGGTTTGTGTTCTTTTGGAGTTGGTGAGAAGCAGTGGCGTCGCCATGGTTTAAAAAGCAGTGTGGCAAAATAGGAAATTTGGGGTCTGGGAGACTTCCATCCCCAGAAGCTGATGCTTTTTGCATATATTGACAGTGTTTCATGTCATTTTCGGTTGTCTAAAATACACGTTTAAATGGCTTAAAAGTATTTTCTAGCTTTTAGCAAACAAAAAGTGCAATAATATGTTACCTTACCACCTTAGAAGTGACAGTAACGGCAAAAGTCGTACTTTAAGTATAGGCGGCGCCGCCACTGGTGAGAAGGATGAAACCATTGCAGACGGCAATGTGTCCACTCCCTAAGTGTCGCTTCAGGATGCTGTTCTACAATTAGACATTTATAACGCGCTTTAACAAGACAAGTCTTGCACGAGAGCGTGTTGTCTAGCAAAGATAATCAAAGCATATTACAGTATTCCAGCCGCGTGCATATCTTATCGACCGTAAATTGTACGTAAAGTTCGTTTAACGTTGCCTTTCACCGACATCTAGCTGGTGTTATTGAGGCCTGTAATCGTCGTGTGCAAGTGGATTCGAACGATATGCTGTGGCTGACAAGCGGACTGAGATTGAAACGTAGTGAGTGATTCGTCTACCCATAGATTATATTAGCTAGGAACTTAGTAGGAAGGGGAAACGAACAGTTGAGGTGAGTATTGACTCAACTTTGAAATTAAGAGGCCGGGCAACGTATCCACACTAATAATTAAATAAATAGTAGAGATTTGATTGCAGTATTTCGTAGGCAGTCGATGACTGGAACTTCTGGAAGCAACGATTCCGAAGCACTTCCCCGTTTGAATGGGCGCCACGCCATTAAAGGTCCCCGTGCACGGACCGTGCTATAAGTTTACATTGACAATCAACAAATTGTCTTCGAACAATACTGGCGTAGGAAAATATTTCTTGACTCCAGTTTCCAGTCGGTTAAGGGGCCGCCATCAACTTAGTATATACGCAAGGAGGGGGAGGTTAACCCAAATGCGTATGGGGTGGGGTCGAATGATAATGTACGCAAGCAGAGGAAACGAGAGGGGTGAAACCTTGATAGTAATTATTTTGTCTATTATAATTGACCTTGTTCAAATGGGCCACTGAACAACAGCAGACAAGTAGGCCTACTACCGGCAGAAAATAGGACTGTGGGAGAGGGGTAACTTGTACGCAAGGTTACCTCTGACTGCGATAATAGGCCTACTATTGTTTCTGCCTTGATTAAATGTAGACCTTTGCATAGAATTGGGAGGGGTGCGTCAAGCGTACGTACGCCTGTCGGAGTGTACCCTTGCGTACAGGAGGAGTAATTTTTCTGGATTTCTGCGTAAGTTACATATTAAATGGATGGCCTCTAGCTCGAGTACTTTGCGCAGCCCTAGGCCACAGTTCATTTATGCATTGCGCATTTTAACTCCTCGTGGCCTCAAGGACCCAAACCTTTTTGATGTGGTTCGTAGCAGCGCAGCATGGTGGGGTTTTGCTGCTCGTGAGCAAGATAAAAACAGGCTCCAGTCCATCATAAGTTGGATGATCCGATGGGGGTAGGCCTACCTCCCCGTCGACAACCCAACCTTTGACCAGCTCTGTCACAAGACTGATACTGGTCTCTTCACAGCTGTTCTGAACAACCCTCGGCAATGGGCATGGTTTACATAAGTTGCTCCCAACAAGGAAATCAACTACCTATGCCCTTCGCCCACGGTCTCATGACAGGGTCTTGACTCTTATTGACAATAATATGAGGAAAATATTTTTAGGAAGAATGCTACACTCATTGATTTTGTATTTGTCCTATGATGTTTGTACACCGGAGTGAGGCTCTTCTGCAACCGGTTTAATAAAGAATATACTTACGTACTTAGGCCTACTTAGTTCTCTGTTACAATCTGCTTGACGACGTCTTTGAGACTGGCTATCACCTTTTTAGATAGATGGCCTAATCTTAGAAGGCCATGGATCAGAATTCAAGAGAGCCAGAGCTAGATAAGTAACATCTCTAACCTATGTTTAATAGTGCTTTGGGAGTCGACTAACGGAATTGCGAATTCAGCAGAGCACCTCTAGGATTTTCTTTAGCCACGGACGTAGGATCTAGAACAAAAGATTGCGAGTTGCTCAGAAAATGAGCTTCGAGGATTTCCCTC
Organism: Aporrectodea caliginosa; assembly: GCA_020284085.1. Taxonomy (NCBI): domain Eukaryota; kingdom Metazoa; phylum Annelida; class Clitellata; order Crassiclitellata; family Lumbricidae; genus Aporrectodea; species Aporrectodea caliginosa. Next base: position 3,116 of record JACEVL010001471.1, read on the forward strand.
TTGTCCACACATCGGTCGATAGAGGTCATCCAAGGAGACACCCAAACGACCGCTGCAACGAGAGTCTCCCTATCGGTCAGGCGATCGCATTGCCGCGGCGATATCTCGCCGACCGGTCGCCTCCGACGGACGAACCCGGAGCTGTTAAAGTGTCTATGGACGTGGCTCGGGGGTCGTACCGGGCAACGGAATAGATTGTTTTATCAACGCCCCTGTGAATAGGAAATACCGGTCCCCAAAGGTCGAGACGGGGCTCGCGATATCGTCCGCTAATATCGGCCGTGTTTCCTCGTCGTTTACGATCGAGAGACGCGTTCTCTTCGTCACCCGGGAACCCGGTGATGACACGTAGATAGGGAGGCATTGACCGCTGGCCGATTGATCGATTTCCAGGGCATTGGTCCCCGGTGCAGACAAATTGTGTCCGCAGATAATAGCGATAAGGCCGAACGTTTTCTCCACTCTGCGCTTGTGCCGGACAATGACCAGACCAGCGTATATCGCAGAATGGTCTATGCGTGGCGGGATTACGTCTGCAGTTGCGTAGTTACATGTAGTCTATGTTTCGCAACTCATTCAGTGGTCAACAATTTCGCACAACTTGTTTGAAACCAGTTTTAAACGTGGACAGAAAATTGCGTTGTCTCGCAATGGCTTGTATAAGCAGAGTAGCAGACTGTGATATCGGGCGTTCAAATACAGAAATTGTCACTGCTGAATTGCTGGGGGAGCGATAGAGTAATGGTAACCTCACTGGCGTGAAGAGCAGAACATCAAGTAGGGAGGGGGATCGATACCTGCTACCCTCACAAAGGCCGACTTAGTCTGTCAGTCGTTAGGTGGCATTGGTAAAATGAGCGGTAGGACGTGATGGGCGCCTTGCATGGCTGCCATACAGTTAAATTCGTACTAATAATTTGTAATCAGCCGAGCATCTCATGACTTGTAATCAAAATGTGTACTTCTCAGTTTGAATTAATAAAGTAGAATATCATCGTTCACTTCAAGTCCCACTCGACTCTGGTGAAGACGCAACCAAACAGAAGACCCAACGCGGACTCACGCATACTAGCAGAGCGACATCGTGGCAGCGTGGAAAGAAATGCTCTAAATTTGACCACTGAACCGAGGACTGACCGTGGAAAACTGACCATCGCGACGGGTCGCCACGGGTCACTGGTCACGGCCTGTCCCGTCTGTCCATCCATCCATCCCCTTTCACCCGTTCCACCCGACGGGGTCCCGGAGTGCGCGATAGTCCTCGCCCCCGACTCCAATAATTACTTTTAAATGTCTCACTTCGACGGTCTCCAGTGCAGTCGACAGACAATATCAATCGAGAAACGTCTCACTTAATGTCGTTGGGAGGGCAGCCGGCCGCACCCGCTTGCCCCTGACCGGACCCGGTCGGTCGGTCGGTCGGAGGGGGCTGCGTGCCGGGCCAGCGAACGGGTCTCTCCTCCTTCGAGTCAACGGTGGCCAATTTCAGGGCTGGCTGCTCTCGTTACGTCTCCATTTCAACCGCCGGTCGCTCGGTCAATAATTATCGCATTCGACCAATCCGTTCCTCCGAAGATAACGTCCGCGGAACACCGCTCGGCCACAGTGGGTCAGTGTCTATGTCTGTCTGTCTGTCTGTCTGTCTGTCTGTCTGTTTGTTTCTCTCTTTCTATGTCTGTGTCTTTCTGTCAGTCGCTCTCTGCTCCATCATTCTCCATTTCTTTCTTTCTCACTGTCTATCTCTTCCCCTTTCTCTTTCTCACTCATTCCCTATTTCTACATATCTCTGTCTATGTTGCTGGCTCCCTGTCTCTCTCTGTCTCTCTGTCTCCCCTCTCTCTTTCTCTCTCTGTTTTCTGTTTCTCTGTCTGTCTGTCTCACACACTCCCTCTCTGTCTCTACCTCTCCCTGTCCCTCTCCCTGTCCCTGTCCCTGTCCCTGTCTCTGTCTCTGTCTCTCTCTCACTCTCCCTCTCCCTCTCCCTCTCCCTCCCTCTCCTCTGCCTCTCCCTCTGCCTCTGCCTCTCCCTCTCCCTCTCCCTCTCCCTCTCCTTCTCCCTCTCTCCCTCTCCTCTCCCTCTTTCTCTCTCTCTCCCTCTTCCTCTCCTCTCCCTCTCCCCCTCTCTCTCTCCTCTGCCAGTTAGATAGTCCGTGGCATACATCATCGTCGGTCCCTTCTTCGTCTAAATATTCCGGTCTCGTTCGCTTGGCTGACGATTAACCGTCTTCGGTCGTCGTTCGGGGCTGCGACCACCACCGCTTCGCTCCTCCTCCACCCGTCCACACCGCCCTCTCCAAATATGATTTAACTTCGTCCACTGTTCATCATCGCCATCGTCGTCGTCGTCATCATCGCTGTCGTCGTCATCATCATCAGCAGTATCAGCAGCGGCGGTGACCGTCTTTACGGTTGCGAACAGCCATTTATATTCAACGTAGAATGTCTTCAGTCTGTCTGTCATGTTACACCGATCCTCTGCCGATCGATACCAGATCGAACGACAAACAATGCCAACTAATATTGCCAACCATTGCACAAACATGGACAACATCAATCAGGCCAAGGCAATACAGTTACAATCCTAATTGTAAGTGCACAATTATATAGCGCGTCCTCTTCAAGAAAATACTTTACAGGGGTGAAATATGTTATAAGAAGGTTTCCGAGGAGTTCTAGGGATCAAATGCAAACTAATGTGGCCCTGTTAGCAGCATTGGTTGCAGCGTACCTCCCATGCTCCTCCATGAGTGAGGTTGCTGGTTAGCTTACCGATGGTGGCTTATTTCAGCGATTTAAATCTAGGGCTAGCAGGGTCCGTACACGGGAACCTTAAATGGCTGGCGCCTATTCAACTGGGCAGCGGTGGTGAAGGATCTCACCCGATCAATCAGCGGAAAATGAGCGTCTGCACATCTTTAAGGATAGGCCATAGATCGCTGTAGAAAAGCGAATACGTTAACATTTGAACCCTCGGGTACTGGCATGTAAGATGATATAGCCTATGTGCAAATGTTGTAACATTGTTAACCTACTTAAAGGCTAAACGTTGCAGGGCACCAGCTTATTCGCGAGCGCTGAGTCTTGTCAGAGGTGTTGTTCCGAGATACAAATGAAAGTCCAAGTTTGGTAGCCAGAGGGACTACTGTGAGAACGAGGTAGGGGGCCGTCCATAAAGTACGTCACGGCAGGGTTGGACTGGCTTGCAAAAGCGGCCCGGGAAATTTGGTCCTGGGCGGCCCACATTAGCGAACCCTGAAGGCGCGAAACCTTTTAGAATAAAATTAATCCGATAAGGGGTCTGAATGGTGCCCCGCCCACCAATTTTGTTTCTAACATTTAACCTAAAATGAAGAACTTTATAGTTATTAATCGATCAAACGCATAAATATTAATTGTTAAAGTTACATATAAATGCTAAGTGTTAAGTGGTAATAACAAAATGTTAAGTATGAATGTATTAAAAGATTAACAAAGTCAGCACATACTTTTTAATTTTTGATCTGTCATAAATTTGTAATTATGTTTTGAACCAACTGTTACACAGTTTGGTTTATTTCTAACATCATGATAGAATTAGTAGACACAGCTTCACAATCACACAAGCAGTTTTTTCATTGTATCACTGGTTAACGCCAACGATGTCATCATTATTAGGGTTCTAATTCTGAGAAGGTAATTTGCACAAGCCATCAGACTGAATGACTCTAAACTTGACTGACTTAGGAAATTTCTTACTATGTTCAAAATGTACCATGATATTTCAATTTCAAGAATGACCTCTCACAGGCAACTTGTGATGAGGATAATGACAACATGAATTTGTAAGCCACAATCAAATTTGAATAAGGAAGAATTTGCAGATTGAATTTCAGAGAACACAGTAGGCTAATAGCAAACAATAAGTTCTGCAAGATTTGCCTTTACTTGTGGTGCTGTTGCTGTTTTCTGAGCACTGTTAGGACGGTTTCACTTTCTATGTCTCTTATTTCAGTGTCAAATAGCATATTATAGTTATCTTCAAGGGTAGTTTGAAACTCCCATTTTTTGCAAAGTCCAATAGGCTATTTCCATTTCCAGCTGATCCTTTGTTACACTGCCAATAAATCGTCTGGACAACTCACTCAGGTGCTGTAGTCTATCAATGGAAATCCTAATAGAAATTTCTGCAAAATTGTTTGGTTCTAAACAAGACAAATCAGCATAAAGATTACTGTGCTCAGAAAATCTCTGTTTCAAACCCTTCTAATAACTTGATCCATTACCATGTGTGAACGTTTACTCGAAATTTATCTGTCTCATTTTTCGATAGGCTGGTCTTTAGTAGATTCTCCTGACAATTTCTTTATTCATCCAATTCTTTTCTGTTTCAAAGCTGTCTTAACATAAATGTCGATATTTCTTTTATCTAGTTCACTGTTAGTAAGTTCTGAAAATGTACAGCTGCTTCAAACATGAGAGCAACACTTCGATGTATGTGGCTTAATTCGTTGATAGTATCTTGAACCATCTAGGCTTGTACGATGTCCATGCCGTTTGTATGCAAGTATTGAGATAACGAAGCGGTTTGTACAAGTAGGCCTACTTTCAAAAACAATTGAGCTGTCAAAATACATTCAAAACTTGTAAAAGAATCCAGAAGAGTTTTTGCTTTGTACCGGACATTATAATTAAACTAGAATTAAGAAGTAGAACTAAAAATTAATATCATAATATTTTTTAATCATATTTTTTCTATTCTGGGCACCGGCCTACCGGCCCACCGGGAATCTCCCGGTGTCCCGCCGGCCCAGTCCAAGCCTCCACCCGTCCACACCGCTGTCACAAACTCACAAAACTCCCCCTAAAGTACGTCAACTTTAACTAATACTTTCTAAAGCAAGGCTAATACATAAACAAGGCTTCGCAACGTCGCTCCTAGCGAGAGGAATCGTGAAAAACACATTCAGGAGATATGCATTTCATGCTATTTTGACATAAAACTAATTTAAATGTTTCAGAAAATTTTTTTTGAAAATTATTTTTAAAGCTATGAAATTCTACTAAAAATAAAAAATAAATTATAAATAAAATATAAAAAGCAGCAGTGGTGTCACACGTCTTTCCCCGGTTGCAAACTGCCACTTTCTTATTCAACGTGACGTAATTATGGACGGCCCCTGTCTGGCGGCTTTTGTTTTTGAACGAGGTTGATCCAATGGCGGAGGATTGGAGATCAGGGTAAGAATTAGTAAAGAGATCTTTTGTAATTCTGATGAGCTGTAGAGCTATTTGCTTAATTATTTCCAACATTCGAATATCCGAACAAACTAAAGATCGTGATATTCTCAACTATATCGAGCAATTCTATACTTTGGAATCTTAAGCCTATATATAGATCTATAGAATTTTAAGCAGACACAGATTTACTGTATCAAAATATATTTTACACTTCTGAGTTTTGCATTACAAATATTTCGAGTATTTTCGATTTTTGTATAGTCTTCCACTCTTCCTGGATACGTTTGGTTGAAGAAGTAAAGAAGATTTGTATAGCGCCTTTCACGAATCTATCTTTAGGGCCTACATAGTTTTCAGTCACAGGATCAGGTAAACTTATAAGCTTATCCTTAAAGATCTGCCGAATGCTCCAACACTTTTAAAAGCGTTGGTGACGCCTTTTAAAAGTGGTAGAGACATGACATCATCGTCATAAAGCAAAGTAACGCCTATGCGTTCAGATTCTTCTCTGATCACTGACGTTTAAGACAGTCACTTGCTTTTTTGTCAACGGGCAAATCAAAAGGAACAACAATGTTTCACCACCACCAGAATACTCTAATTACATCTTTGATTGCAGAGTGTGACATCATTCTACTAAGTATACAAATCAAACCAGAATCAAAGTATAATGCAGAAGTGAATAGTACTATCGGTGCTGTGTAAAACTATATCATAATAAACTAAATTAGGTATACATATCAAAGAGATAGGAGTTTGAGCCGAATTTAAATCGACATGGCGTATACGAAGACCAATGAGCTCAACAGGCAGAGAATTCCAGAATAACGACCCACAGACAACAAAACAAGACTGTATTATTATTGCATTTGGTATACTTTTAACATAACACAAGTGAAAACTGTAAAAGCGCAGCTTCAAGAACAAAGATCATTAGCAGGGCTGCTCCGGGCTCTCGACCAAGCAGGGATAACCCACAATCAAACAGAACAGACTTCAAGCACTTGCGGAACAAAGAAGGTCTTCCTTTTAAAATTTTGAAGTTACCTAATCAGACTGTCACCTTCTTTGTTCCTCAAGTGCTTGATGTCAGTTAGTCTATGTTAAAATTCCAGAATACAGGGCGAACAATAGCAAACTCCTGTTAAACGATCGCGTGTGATGGTTAGATATCTCTGAGATTTTACAAAAATAATTATTTAAACTTACAGGCAACGAATTATTTTGGAGTATCTATACATAATAATTAATCCATTCCGTTAATGTCTTAATGTTATCTGGAGGAGTAAGTCTTCTTCGGTTCACAGAGGTCGCCGTTGTTGCAAAGCGCCCCTGGCGACGGGTAAGGTTCGTAGCGATGAGCGAAGATTCTCGAACCGGAAGCGGAAGTGACGACACTTTTCCCGCCATAGTCTGGCGTCAAGGCAGACGATGATGGACAGGAAATGAAGTCCGTGGGGATTCGTCCCAATCCTGAGCGCAGACAGGCCCCCAAGGACAGACCGGGTGCTGGAGCGGGTGGGGTCAGCCCGGGCAGGTAGGGTAGCCTCAGCAGACCCCGGTAGAAGGCGGAGATGGAAGAGTTGAGGCTGGAGGCAGTGTGTACACGAGGAAAGGACGGAAGGAAAGGGTGACGGAGCAGAAGAGAAGCACCGAGAAAGTCCAGGTCTTTCTCCGCCGACGATGTTTGCCGCCCTGAAAACGAGTTCACATCTTCAGCTTATTAATCATCGTCATCATCGTCGTCGTCGTCATCATCATCATCATCGTCGTCGTCATCATCAAGAACATCGTCATCAACAGCAACAGCAACAACGATAATAACTTAATACACCGATGTAAGTATATATTAGGCTTAAGTTACTATTAGGCCTAGAGTAGCAGTGGTCAGTAAAAGCGAGAACAACGGTTAGACTATTATCTATAGGAAAGTTATAGAAATAGTTAGCGTAGTAGTAGTGCATTAAAGCTTCAGTTTAGTTAGTTATCTACAGTTTCTGTATCTGTGATTTTATTATGTTGTGAGCTGCCCGTTCATGGTGAAATAAAGTTTATATAAATATTAAAAGCTTGGTAGTAGGCTAATAGTATTAACAGGGGCAGTAATCACAGCGATGGCGATGACGGTGGTGGTGGTCATGATGATGATAGTAATTTTGATAACAGTAACATTAAAATAACGACAGAGATGACTCAGATGAGGCCTCAAGTCACGAATTCTCGTTCTATGGTCCATCTATGCACAGACGACTCAGACGACAGCGATGCCTATCCTAAGTCCTCCTCACCTCCTGCAGGCGCCTTTAGCTGAATGACGCCATCCGTGTCCGACCTGTGGCTCTCCCCTTCCCCCTCCTCGTCATCTTCCCAGTAATTCTGAGAAAGCGTCGGACACATGTCCTCAGCGGCAGTGGAAAACAGTTCCGGGTGTGGAATGACTCCATCCAACGCCATCTGGTGGTAGGCGGAAAGGCTGACGTATATTCCGGGTTGATAGCTTGATGATCCGAGAACAACGTCTCTGAAGAGGACAGAGATTCAGCGATTAAGAAAATCAGGTTCCACGAGACGTAATATAAGCTTACTTAGGTCCAGGTGAATACTAATTAAGAGACGATTTTAAAAAGTAATTTTGTAGCCCCTGTTGAAGGTAATATGTTGTAAAAGTAATTTTGTAGCCCCTGTTGAAGGTAATATGTTGTAAAAGTAATTTTGTAGCCCCTGTTGAAGGTAATATGTTGTAAAAGTAATTTTGTAGCAATTGCTGAATGTAATATGTTGTAAAAGTAATTTTGTAGCCCCTGTTGAAGGTAATATGTTGTAAAAGTAATTTTGTAGCCCCTGTTGAAGGTAATATGTTACATAAAAGTAATAGCATACATTGATACATACATATGTTGTACATACATATTTTACAGCCCATGTTGAAGGTAATACATACATACAAAGTAATTTTGTACCCATACATTGAAGGTAATATGTACATACAAAGTAATTTTGTAGCCCATGTTGTAAGCCATAATAACTCTTCGATCCTATAAACACACTTCTGAGACATGTACATGTATTGGTACGATTTGAAGGACGCCGAAGGTCCTTGTAACGTCATTCACGACACCCTACCTTACCTTCAATTTCATACCTCTCCTAGACTTACCCTAAACTTTACAACACATCTTAGATGGTTCAGTCACTCGAGTGCCAACCCTTGGTGCAGTACTGTCTGTACCCTGTTCACTGGCCGTCGTTGGAACGGAGTGTGTAGCCTAATCCGGGGCGGAAACTGCCACGTATACCAAACGAAGTGGGACTGCATGCTTATGAGTGTCACCACCTTACCCTAACGTGCCTCACACACACACACACACACACACACACACACACACACACACACACACACACACATATGGGTCAACATTTTGTTTATCGCATATATATTATAGTTGTGTAATGTGTACCTCTCTAGGTCGGTCAGCCTCGTTGAATCCCTGAATCCTTTGGCGAATGGGTTGCTGTCGATCTTCAATTTCGTTATCTGAAAAGCGTATTTGATAAATCTTACAACATAAGTGAGAACACTAACGCTAAGGGGAGCAATGGACTTGAGTCACTTGACAAATGATCAAGGACCGTGGGGATCATTTGTTCGTACCCATCGCCGCCAGATGGCTGGCGTCAGGAACTGATGACGATGATGACCAACAATTCAAAGTGAAGCTGTCCAGTACTTTTGAGTGAAAGCAAACGTCATGGTATTTGGCTTTAACATCCTGACAAGCGACAGTGGTGCATCGTACATCATTTGCGCATTGAATGGCAAGTTACAGTAGATATTTTCAGAGATCGGTGCTCTCCGATGCTTATGGGGAGCTTATGGGGAGCTTAAAGACTATAGGTAAAAACTCAACACACATTTGTCTTGATCGATATGGTTGAAGCTTATCCTCGATGCTGGGATAATTTTGTCTATCGGAGTAGCATGTTGAGCATATAAGGTTAGAACAGTCAATCAATCCGCCAGTCAACCAGTCAATCAGTCAATAAATCAATCAATCATTCATTCATTCATTCATTCATTCATTCATTCAGTCAGTCAGTCAGTCAGTCAGTCAGTCAGTCAGTCAGTCAGTCAGTCAGTCAGTCAGTCAGTCTGTCAACCAACCTATCTATCTATCTATCTATCTATCTATCTATCTATCTATCTATCTATCTATCTATCTATCTATCTATCTATCTATCTATCTATCTATCTATCTATCTATCTATCATCTATCTATCTATCTATCTATCTATCTATCTATCTATCTATCTATCCATCTATCATCCATCCATCCATCCATCCATCCATCCATCCATCCATCCATCCATCCATCCATCCATCCATCCAGCCAGCCAGCCAGCCAGCCATCCATCCATCCAGCCAGCCATCCATCCATCCATCCATACATACATACATACATACATACATCGTGCCATCTCTCTACCTATCTCTCTATATATCTATCAATCAATTAATATATCAAAATAATCAATCAATATTCACCAATAAAAAAAAACAATGAAACAATCAATCGGGCATTCTTTACTCTTTAAGGATTTATGTGACTTCTGAATACCATTTTAAAACCAATTAAATGAGCGAAATAAAATGACAGACCAGATGTCATTTCATTTGGCACTGACCAGCTGGTTCTGGTAAGCGGTCACAGCGATGAATATCGTTTCTGGAAAGACGAACGCTGTCTGGCACTCCTCATCCGTTGTGGATGGCGTCTTCTGCTCCGCATTCGAACCGGAAGTGGAACCGGAACCGCTGCTGGAACCGGAACCGGGACCGGGAATGGCACTTGAAGTGGAAGCACTGCTGGGAAGAGGGTCAGAGACGCCGGAATATGACTTTCTTGAGAGCAGAACTCGCGGTTGGTACTTGTGCATCGAGTTCAAGACAATCTGAAAGTAACAGAAAGTTAGTATACGTTCCTCATTTTCCTTACCACACAGACATCTCAAACAAAATAATTACACTACAAAGGACATTATGACAATTCACGACATCGCGCAGAAATCTCAAACAAAATATGCGAGCATGCAATCAATATCTTCCATGATGCACCGGTGTCTAGCTCTTTATACATTAGCCACATTAGCACCTGCAGTTTTCAAACTATTTGCATGAATATATGTCACATACTTATTTTTATTTACTTATTTATTTTGACTAGTTTTCCCATGCTATTACAAATTTCCAACTGAAACATCTTTATCTGGTAACATATACTTGAATCAAATATAGATCCCATCTAGCTGGATTCCTCCCTTCGGGTGTGCCTGTTGCTACCATGTACCTACACTACTGATCTCTTACCAAATAGATAATATTCATGTACCTTGTTTACCTTATTGTTAGGCTACTCATAATTATCGCTATGCTTACTGGGAACAATAAAAATTGAATTGAATTGAATTATTGCATATATCACGCGCGTATGGTCTGTAACTCTGATCCTGAGGCAGGAGACAAGTTTGGTCGTCACACGGAGTTCGAGCTGCATGCTCGAACCGCAATTGTTGGAATTACGGGCCGAGCGCTACCTAATAAACCACCTCGCACACTATATAGGGGTGCTCACTGTGCACAGCTGTATATAGTGTCTTATATGAGGACTGTGTGGAGAAAACGACTAACATGTCCACTCTTGTCCAGTACGTTGTTGGTCAGTTTGATCTTTTCGAATGAAATGGTCTGCTTGGCCAGCTGTTCTCCGGTGAATGGAGAGTCTGGATGGACGTAGACCCGGGTGGGAAGCGGTGGGTCGGCCTTCCCAGCCACCAGCCACGATGAACGGTGATAGGCATAGCGGTATCTCTTGCTGTCGACGGGAACGATGTCCATCGATACGCTGTACATCGCCTGCGGGTCTAGGGCTCCGGAGAAACTGGCCCGTAACGTAGGAAACATTCGCCTGAAAAGTAATACAATGTGATGATGATGAATACAGTGGTTTTGCAGTGGTTTTGACACAGACTAAACGTCTTTTGAACCACTTGAAACCTCTGTTATGTTATGCAATACGAGAATTTCTACAGCACCGTTACACAACACAGCACATGGCGTTAGGCCTTCATGGGCGCTTGACAAATCAAAATCCAGGATTACTTGAAGTAATAATTATGTCATGAGTCTGGACTTAATTTCACTTAAATGACTCCAAGGATGTTGCTGAACGGATTGAAGGTGGAAGATTGTTCCAACACCTACGTGTACTGTAAGTCCAACAAGAGAGAATACGCAGTCTCGGAAGCAGGTTTCTGATTTTTGTATCTTCAGATCGCCGCCTGCCTCAGATCGCAAAGAGGGTTCCAACCTAGATGACGACGCGCCAATGCAGTATGTGACTTGTAAGAAATGTAGATAATTATGTCAGTTTAGATAGTAGGTCGGTCGACAGGTATGCATTGGTAAATAGGTAGAGAAGTAGATTGGACACGCTGGCCGATTATAGTTAGAGCGCTCGTCTTGTGACACGAGGGGTACGGGTTCGAACCGTTCGAGCATCCTCCTCTGAGCCAGTTACTGTATAGTCTATAAAGTCCTTCGTTGCATGCATGACGTTTACACACACACACACACACACACACACACACACACACACACACACTCACACACACACACACACACACACACACACACACACACACACACACACACACACACACACACACACACACACACACACACACACACACACACACACACACACACACACACACACACACACACACACACACACACACACACACACACACACACACACACACACACACACACACACACACACACACACACACACACACACACACACACACACACACACACACAACACACACACACACACACACACACACACACACACAAACACACACTCACACACACACGCACACACACTCACACACACACGCACACACAGAAACACACCTATATGCATACATACCTGCCCGACTTGGTGATGATCATTTCGGTGCCAAGTTCGTGGAATTTCTGCCAGAGTTCTTTTGTCTCCAGGTGACAGCAGACTCCCTCCAAGACATCACTGGACCCTCGCATCTCCATCGCCAGCATCCCCCTTTCCTCATCGCTGCCCACCTCTGGCTGAGAGTCATCGCATGTTGGAGAAACAGATGCTATCTGAGGATGAGAGGAGGGTGATGTAGCAACGCAACAAGGAGACTGCTGCAGCTGATTAGCTTCAGCATCCATCTCAGCATCTTCTTCCTGTTCCTCTTCTGCATCTCTTTTCGTATCCATTGGCAACGTCTTTCCTTTATCTGGCGGCAAATCTAAAACAGTCAATTCCTTTAGATTCATCCAGCAGCCGCTTCAAATTGGATACGAACATATCCATGTAGGCTAACTCCGCCACTGCTCGTACTCTGGCAGTGCCAGTCCCAAACCTGGAGAAAGGAGGAGGGCAACGCACATCAGCTCTGTTATGACACAATGTCGTTGAACAGCAACTAACCAACCATGTCGGCTACTTTATACAGTAAGCGAGAAGAACAGCAGTCCTGAGAGAGGTATGAAGCGTTAGCGACTTCATTTTCTTATCCTCGGCATATGAGGGCGAGTGGTCAGTCCTCTCTCTCTCTCTCGTCGTCTCGAATCTTGCCATTGACAGTGTACGGTCGGTGTACTCATTACAGCTGAGTTGGCTAGGTGGCGCAGGTGAAGCAGAAATCTCGAACCAAATGTCTGCTCTGGCGGTTCCAACTTTACCCAGTAAACCAAATGAATTTCTGGACACTGTATTGGGGAGAGTTGCGCGACAGTCTATAGTGGCTAGTGTGCTAGACTATCAACCAAAAGGTTGGGGTTCAATTCCCAGGCAGAATTTGTTTAACTTTGGGCTTCTTTTGTAGAGTCATTAAAGCAAGTATTAGTCGAGGCCTATGCCTCGCGGGGCGTTGATATGGTCTTATCCTAACCCTAGGCCTACTACTGATTCGGGGTCATTTAAAAGTTCTTCAAAAGTTAATACGACCAGTAAACTCGCAGAAGCTCTGTGAAAAGACAGTCTAACGCCGAAGGAATTGTCACTCGCTCTTACTGCTAATAGTTTACATCGTTCTTCCAATATTTTAGCATCATGCAATTATAAGTATGCACATGTGTATGCACCTGGGTGACCCGACAATTGCGCGCAGGATAATTGCGCGCCGACAATTGCGCGCCGACAATTGCGCGACTCGACAATTCCGCGCAGGACAATTGCGCGCCGACAATTGCGCGCAAAAAAAGAGAACAATTCAAATTTATTTCGAATGATTTTCATTTGCTTTTCTAAAGCTTTCAAACTATTTAAAACCTTAAAAATTAATGTCGAAAGAGTTTCAGCTATTCAGCTACTGTTAGTGAGGCTACTATAGAAAACTGTTCTACTGTTCAAATGGAAAGATTGTTTGCGATTCCGCGTAGATAATCAATCAACGGAACTGTGCGATAGGTAACATAACATAACATAACAAGGGTTTTAAGTGGTTCAGAAGACGTTTAGTCTGTGTTAGAACCACTGCAATTAACCTGGAACATGATTAATAGCCCAATTTTCCTAGCTTAAAAGGTAGGAGTCAGCGCCATCAGGCGTCGGTTAAGTTTCATGTATTTCGACTTCGAAGCCTCTGGTTGTCGATATCCAGAACGAAACCTTTCTACCATTTGCTCGACGTGATCCTGCTCCTTGCTATTAGGACGTTAGTTTTGCAAATTCGGGTATATATAGTAATCTTAGTATGCACTGCGCAAATAAGCAACCAGTGTTTAGCGTGCTGGTTAAATAAATATTCACAATCAGTTCGTTTCTATCTACAATTTAGGCACTTTGATGTTAATTGTAGGTTTCGACATTTAGGGTCAGTAACGGGGGGAGGGAGGCTTATTGGTAAGCTCGGCGCCTTGAAGGATAAATATCCAAAATAACTGGAATGAAATAAAATAACCATATTCAAATTATTTATATTAGCATATAGTTCTTTTAGTAGGCTACCTTTAATACTACACGGTGCGCGCAATTGTCGGTGCGCGCAATTGTCGTTATTTTTGGCCGCGCGCAATTGTCGGCGCGCAATTGTCGGCGCGCAATTGTCGGCGCGCAATTGTCGGGGTGCCATGCACCTGAATATCCGCCCCTATTAGACCTTAAGGAGCTCACAGAATTAGGACGTATACCTAATTATAGTCACTTAGAAGTTTACATGTCATGGAAGGATTATTATTTTTTATTATCTTACTGTTATATAATTTGATTTGTTAACAATGAATTACCTTTGTCTTGGAAATCTTTCGACTCTATTGTCTTTTCTGGAAGTGGAGAATTACTCTTTGATTCCTCTGCGTCGTTATTCCTGTCTTTGACCGACGACGATTCGAGACAGTTGCTTCGACATCCTATGCCACTCCTTAATCCATCCTTCGACGTCTGGTCGCTGCCCGCGATCAGAGCAGCGATGGAAAAGGCGCTGGCTCTTGTCGACAGTGCTGGTGGTTGTGTCGTGGAAGCCAGTTCACAGGTGAATCCGTTTGCCGCTGTTTGAACTGCGCTATCCATGTCGCAGACAGAAATGGAAGCGACTACGTTGGTCTCATCTTCGTCAACAAGATTCATCTGTTCTGAATCCTGCCCAGTCTGCATGTATGTATGTATGTATGTATGTATAATTGTATGTGTATGTATGAATGTGTGTATGTGTTTGTGTAACGTCTTTCAGAACCTCTCAGAGATGCGTTGTTCAGACGTGAATTATAGAACTCCTTATGGTGTGCGAACTTATATCTTTAAACTCATTTGCGACTATAAGCTGGTAAAGCGCACAAGAAATTGGTAGAGTTGCAATTGCAATCAGCTACATGCGGTAAAATGACTCGGCAGGTTTTCATAAATTAGGCCTACACATGTCACCGCTGAGTTTTATATTCTTGTAGTTCGTTTGACACAAATTCAAAAATCTAAAATAAAAATTTTTTAAGATCTTTGACGGAACGTAGACTTCCTGAATAGTTGAATCAAAGACACCGTCCTGTTTTAATCCGTGAATGCATTTCGTGAATTTGTTGTCATCCCAGCAGAATCTAAATTTCGAAGAACGAACCGACTCTAGTCGTCATCTTTCCTAAAATCTTAGCACGTCTCACGGTTCGGTGCGTATTTTATGGATAACGTTTTTATGCCGAAGATGTTGACAAATCATAACAGTTGCGACGAATTTCTAGGAAGCGCAGACATTCTATGAAGACGGAGAAAAGATGATGCGGTTGATGAGGGGAGGACACGGAAGAAGGGATGCGGCTGATGGATAAGGGGAGGACAGGGAGGAGCTGCCTGGAGCCGGGAACCGCCCCTCCTCATCTGCGACCGACTGTTCCAGTCATTGGCGGAAAGAGCTGGTGACGTGTCGAACTGCGTTAGGAGGTGGAGCTGGAGAATTGTCAGATGGATGAGTGGCACTGGACTGATGCGCAGAATTTGGTGCGGCAACAGCAGCAGAAGCAGCGGCTATTGTCGGATGCTGCTATGCGAGCTGAATGGCACCAGAAGACAATGCCACGGTGCCATTTCAAAGACAAACGCTGTGCGCTGTTCTTCAGGTTAACGCATCGCTTCAATTAAGATCTCAATTGCCGTTTGACTACACCTTCCGACCTTCGAAACCTTTTTGCAGCCCCGCGGGTGCGATCATGCGTGGCTGGGTTTGTGCGACTTGGCCTAAATGAGGTAGCAATTAAGCGAATCAGTAGCCTAATCTATATTAATGCAATTAATTGGTACAATTAAAACAAACTGTGATTAGGGAAAAGGTCACGCAGACCAAGGTAAAAGATATGTAAATGTTGACGTTTTTCTATTATAGCGACCGTATATGACCTCATGGGCTCATTTTTCAATGAATTGATCGGGTGAGATCCTTCGCCACCGCTCCCCGTTTGAATGGGCGCCACGCCATTTAAAGTCCCCGTGCACAGATCGTGCTACCCCGAGATTTAAATCTTTGAAATAAGCCAGCACCGGGAAGCGAACCGCGATCCTCACGCTCTCTTTCACAGAAGTGCATGAGACGCAGCCTACGTTCTAACCAATGAAGCTAACTGGCTCAACACAGTGATGTCATGTGTAATTGAAATGTAATTGCAATTGTAATATGACATTTATAAAACGCCACTTTAAGAAAAAACTTATAAAATATGGTCATCAGTTGCAGATATTGGCAACGTATATATTATACATTGGCTCAATCCAATAAACTATCGCGCTGTCAGGAGGCATAACTAATTTAAAACAAGATAATAAAATAATATGTAGAAATACAAGTAATGATTGAAAGAAAACAAAAAACTACAATAAAAGAAACCTGCATGCATCAATTTATGCTATATGTATCGCAAATTTCGTGGCTGTCTTCAAGACCGCAGTTTGTCTGTCTTGAATCATTGTCTTCATCTATTGTCTCCTCGACTTATTCTGGCTACGATGCCAACGCAAGCACCTTCAATCCAAGTTTGACAACTGTTCTCTTTATCTGAGTATATGCACTGGGAGCTTCTGAGGCGGTATCTTGACGGGTCACTATACAAAAAAGGACACTGAATGAATTTTCGTGATTGTAGATATACTTGCATACAAGTATGCTATATGGTGAAGGGAAGGCAGAGAAGTAATTGAATATATAGACATTCTTTAAATCACGCCCTTCCTAAATTTCTTTCATCCGCCGTCAGTAAAAAGAAATTCAGAAAGGGTTTAGGCCTAATTAAATAAACTAAAGAACACTAATTTGTCTGAAACAAGGGTCTCAATGTTAGGTGTCTAAAAACTGTCTATATGCACTGTTATTTCGATACGAGGCATCCATGATAGCATCACTAATGTCGCAAAAATACGCCATCTCTTTAGTAGCCTAATAGCAACAACAGCCGCAGCAAAGGCAACAGTGACAGCAGCAGCTGTATCAGTAGCAACAGCAGCAGCAGCAGCAGCAGCAGCAGCAGCAGTAGATAACGTTTGGTTCGATCCCCATCAGCTGAGATGAAGAGAATGCATTGAGGCTTGGCAGTCATTAGTATACCCTGTCACAGACAGCAGCCGAACTGTCTTCCAATTCTTCATCGTACATATTAAACCATAATCAATGCATTTCATCGATATCGATACGAAGAGCGCCCGTCATCTAACGGCTCGCCCAACCCACCCATAATTCTCTTCGGCAGATCTCCCAGATAGTGTTTCCAGCGCGATCGTTTTCCATCTGATAGCGACGGATTGATTAGCTTCCATCGGGCCTCTCCAGTTCCGCCTGGAATGAGCTGTCCCTCTTAGGGCGTTACGCCGACCGTGGCGCCAACAAGCGACGGAAGTTTAGTTGAAGACCATAAACCCAATTAGTGAAAATGATTAGAATGATTGCATTTGCTGATCGGACAGCGATAGAACAGCACTCCACATGAACCGGCGTATAGGACCCAGATGACGGCCACAGAGGGGGAAGGGTTGCTATACTTCGAGGAACGAAAAAGGAGTGTCTAAGCGAGGAATGGGCGAGTCCATGTTTCTGTTAAATCGTCCCTCTATCAGCAGACGCTCCAGAATGCGACTGATGTCCTTATAGAAATTCAAATCGACTGACTATTGACTGACTGACTGACTGACTGACTGACTGACTGACTGACTAACTAACTAACACACCAGCTAACTAACTGATTGACTAACTAACTAGCTAACTCACTAACTGACTGACTAACGGTACACTACAGACAACTGCTCGCAAAAGAGATTACCCTGCGGATGATCATTTGCGTGTCCACTACTATTTTGAAAATGAATAATCACACCGAGTATGGACTGAATGTATGGTAAGGTTTATGAGATCGCAGTTCCAAAAGGCTTTCTGCTTTTCGGCGGTTATTGAGCATGTGCTATCGCAAATTACTCTTACTGCACCGCATGCCGTCGGCTACTTCTCTGTCTGTTGGTTAGTCTTAGACTGTCCATTAGCAATTGACCGTTTCCAGGTGAGTGGGTCAGTGTCCGAGGTACCATCTGGTTCATTCATCGATCAGTTCACTCGAGGGGTAAATGCCCTGATCTTTACCAAACTCTTGTGACGTCGCTCTCAGTGTCAGCAGTGACACTGTCAACAAACCTTTGAAGACGTAATCGTAGGCCTAATCGTAATCTCCAAAATTCTAAAGCGCCACTTGAAATCTAAGCGCAGGGCACCAGCTTATTCACGAGCGCTTCGTAGAGTCAGAGGGTTTTCCAAATGGTATTCGAAAGGAGGTACAAGTCTGGTTGCCAGAGGGCCCAGATAAATCGTAATCTACAGCGCTCAAAAAGCGAAGACGCGAGAAACAGCTTATTCACAGACGCTTAGTCAAATCATAATCGATAGGCGGGTGGCGGTTAAATCGGTTCCACGTAAAGATTCAAACGCCCACTACAGCTGCCGGCAGGGCCGTAAATCTGTTTCAAAATGTGGGGAGGGAAACTGCACGTTCACTTAAGAAGCCCACTGAATTCAGTTACCCACTAGGTTAACACTTTAACGATGAGCTGCATTGGTTTCCCAGTCACTTTTAGTACACTCTCGTCGTTAAATTTAAATACTCACAAAGGAACAGTTTGTGGGGATTGGGGTTGGTGCCATAATATTTGCGACACAGCTTAGAAAAATAACAGTTTAGACATATTTGTGGGGAGGGAATTCCTTCACGTTCCCTTACCAAGCTGAAAAGTGGGGAGGGAATTCCCTCCCTTCCCTCCCCAGGATTTACGGCCCTGGCTGCCGGTAAATAACGGATTTGACAATCAGCCGAATAAGTGAGTGAGTGAGTGAGTGAGTGAGTGAGCGATCGAGTGAGTGAGCGATCGATCGAGCTAGTGAGTGAGTGAGTGAGTGAGTGAGTGAGTGAGTGAGTGAGTGAGTGAGTGAGTGAGTGAGTGAGTGAGTGAGTGAGTGAGTGAGCATACACACAGGTTTTGCGGACCATCTTCTATTCCTTTAGTTTAGCAAGCGATAGTCCTACATGAAGTCATATACCGTATACAAAGTTGCTGCTGAAACAGAGATTAATTTTCTGTTTGTTTTCACCCCGCCGTTAGGCAGGGCTGAGATAAATTAGTCTATAGACTCATTGTAATGTTCCTCTCCACGGAAATCTTTAGTAAAAGGCGAAAGATTTATTCGTGGATTGAAGAGAAACCAGAGTTAATACAAAATTCCAAATCTGGAGTTCTTGTCCTCGTAATGCAACGGTTTCAGAGGTATTTTAAGTATAATATAATATTATGTGTTCTAATTTTAAACAAAATCGATGAAAATGATGTTATTTATTTTCCCAAAGAGCCATAAAATTCATTATTTGCTTCATTATTTGCTTCATGTTTTTCTTAAAACAGTAGGCCCTAGGTCTGCAATTCGTAAGCCTATAATATTTAGGCAAAGCACTTTCGATATTTAACATAAATTTTTGATCGGTTCACCACCTAACGAGTAAATTAAAAATAATCCTAGTCGTTGTTTATTGCTCGCATAAAGCGATTGAATAGGCGGGGTGTGTGAAATCGGTTCCAGGTCAGCATCAAACGGGTCACGCAGTCAGACGCTAAGAATGGTCAGACGGGTAATGTGTCCTATACACAAAGACTGGTGAGTGAGTGAGTGAGTGAGTGAGCGAGTGCATAATTTCTGCATCTGCTACTGAGCGTGCTTTGACAACTGAGACTTATTAAGCAAGAGTCCCGTGGCTGGCATGTTGTAGGCCTACTGTCTACACGTCAAACTCATGGCTGCGCCCCATCCTATACCTGTGCTACCTATGTGTTGTCCAGTGTCCGACCTTGTGGCTCGTCGAGCTATTCGCTCTTCGACCAGAGGGCACTTTTGGTTCTGCGAGCGCTTTCTGCTGTAAGACAGCGTCGGCCTTCTCGATCGAGGGCCCTCCATCTGGAATGGACTTCCTTGAAGCTGCGCTTGCTGCCTCGGAACAATATGCTCATATTCAATAAGTTGCCGAAATCTTTATTGCTTAGCCGTGGATGGGTTGGGGAGCGGCTCTGAGTAGGCTCCTTGAAGGGGTGCTATGTATATTTTGGGAATGAATGAATGAATAAATCGCTGTTTCAGGGGCTGGCTTAAGGGGTTGATCTTCGTCAGCTTATACTTAGGCTAATAGTCTAGTATGTTCTCTCACTCTCATATAGTCTCTGCTCTTCGAATATGTTTGCTCTTCCTTACGTAGACTATGCGAGTTCATTTTTACATGCATCCATGGCCAAATGCCAATGACTACGCCATATTCGCCAGGTGTCCTCGTTAGTTTCATTCTATTCACCAGAGGCCGTAACAAATCAACACGACCTCTTAATTATAATAGATGATGACGATGCGATCGATCAGTTTTCTCCATCGACATAAAAGGGCATTACGTACGTCGTTGGTTTTCGCTGCCAGCCGCGTATCTGTCGTAGACTTAAAGTGACGTTGATAAAATAGTCCCTTAGTTTGGTAAAGTTAAGTTATAATTATTTTTTTGTGCAGTCTTTATAAACAAGTAGGCCTACCTATGTCAGCTAGTTACATTGCACAAAATACATGATAATTACCCTTGTGCTAACAATGCAAGGCATTTAAAATAAATATTGAAACTAGATATATCATGAGAGTCATAAAATTTTCGAATTGGTAAATGCAAAACTGCGTGAGCCGGGAGTCGAACCCGGGTCAATTGCTTGGAAGGCAACTATGCTACCGCTATACCACTCACGCATCACGGTTAACCCAAAGTGTTAATGATACTTATTTCACATAGTTCTCACCAACTTAACATTAAATTTATAATGTTGTTACATGTAGAAACGAAAAATTGCAAAAATAGCAAAAGAATTAATGGATGATCTCACTTCAGTGAATAATCCTTTCATGTTTAATATGATTGCCAACGTCTGGCCTCCGCAAGCAAGGGGTTGGTGCAGATGGTAGCCTAGGCCTAAAAATAGGCCTTTAACTCATTTCAAGGTTAATTGTCTACTAGTTCTTATATTTAGTTTACAATTGAAACTCGACTCTCCCAGATTACGAGATTAAAGTTTAAGCTCAAGGGCAATGAATCTCTCTATACAGAGGAATGGAAACTCCCGCAATTAGCCTAACTGCTATTTATGCAGTAGCCTCACATCCTCACCCACAGATGTCGCCCAGATTCAATTTCACACCGGATATTAAATTTTGTGTTCTATTCTCAAAAGACAATTTTTTACTCCTCAAACTTAATTAGGCCCCTATTCGTCATATTTTCGTCATGAATAATATAAATTGCAATGCATTTTTTATGCAATCAGTAGGCCTACGCGATATTTTTCTGTCTGACAAAAGTGCTGCTCTCAAACTAGGCACACGATGTCAAAAAAGGACTTTTTTGTCATATGTATCATCGTTAAATAAGGACTTGTTGTCCTGTGTAGGCTATCATTGGTCCTTGGTTTAAAAATAACCGCGCTAAATAAATTCCTAGTTTCCGGTTGTGGTTTGTGCGTTTACCCGATAAGCAACGAGGTCGTAAGAAGACTCTTCTGTTCATGAAGATACCGTCTATCGTATCAAACACCGGGCATGTAGATCAAGCGAGATATCGTGCCTCGATATCACGTTCAATCCTTATCATTAGGCCTACTTCCGGCAGATGATGAGTTTATGATGATTAGGCTAAATTCGTCCAGGTTCTGATTCATGCTATAGGTCTACGCCAAGCCCTTGTAATGTGTTCCTTACTTTTCGGAAAGTAGCCAGGATGAATTAGGCCTATGTTTTAGTTTTTAAGGGAGATTTAACGTGACTATAGGCCTAATTCTATGCCAAAGCACGCTGCAGATAGTGTTGTTTTATGTTTGCCTAGGGCTTCAGTTTTTGTTATTTCGCCAAGTTTTAGTTTTGATTTTAGTTAACAGAAACTGAAACTTCCTGGTTACAGTTTCAGTGATAGGTCTACTTAGTCGTCATTGTTGTATGCCTACAGAAGATTACTGCAAATAGACAAATTAGCAACCATTATTGTTACAGTATGGCCACATGCCATAGATGATATAGACCTAGGCTATGTCCTTTTCATAATTAATGCACTTGGTTAAAACTTGTTTTTCTGTTTGTTTTCACCCCGCCGTTAGGCAGGGCTGAGATAAATTAGTCTATAGACTCATTGTAATGTTCCTCTCCACGGAAATCTTTAGTAAAAGGCGAAAGATTTATTCGTGGATTGAAGAGAAACCAGAGTTAATTCTTAATGCCAAGTCTCAAGTTCTTATCCGCCTAGTGAAACGGTTTAAAAGGTGTTCTAAGTAATTGTATTCTAATTTTAAACCAAATCGATGAAAATTATGTTATTTATTTCCGCAAAGAGCCATACGATTATATTTGATTAACAACTATTTCTCTTAAAACAGTAGGCTTAGAATTCGTATATTTTGTCAAAAACACTTTCGATATTTAACGTAATTATACATTTTTGATCGGTTCACCACCTAGCGACTAAATTAGAATTATCTCTGCTTATTGCTCGCATGATGCGATAGAATGGCGAATGTCTTACACTAAGCCGCTAGGTGGCGTATGTGCTAAAGTTGTAACTGATATGACTTTCCATCTGCTTTCTGGCACATTCAGCAGGGAATGATAGCATAACAATAACATTACATTACATTACATTACATTACATTACATAACATCATCATTCTTACGTGTTCTCTTTTAGACTAGCCTGTGTGTTTTGTTGAAAGTCGGTGATCAATAAAGCTGTCTCAATATAGGGCCTATTCCGTTCAATACACCCCTGTAGGCCTATATCTTACCAATGAATAAATAATTTCGTCTGGCCCTGATGATCGCATCTTGCGCCAAAAAGCCGACAAAACGAATCAGTAATCAAACCTGGCGCTGCTGATTACCTCATTTGTCTATCGATACAAAGTAAACAAGGAAAGCTCCCATTATAGGCCACCTGGTGGAATGTGGGGGAGTTAACAGAGGCAGATGTTTTGCGCAAGCAACTTGTCTAAGGTCGTTTAACAGAATCCTCTCAAACAGGCTGTGTGGAAAATTCTACTGTTTGTTCGAAAAGTAGCTTAACTAGATCTAATTGATGTTTCTGAATTTATAGGGTGTGGTTCTAGTTTCGTGGGATTACAAGACATTTAGGCAAAATGAACTATTAAAATATTTTCTGACTATCATCCAAACACTAATTTCATTTGGTGTGTCCCACCCACTTCTAGGCCCAGGGGGTAGGTGGCGCATTGGATAACATCTGGCACGGAGACCGAGAGGTACCGAGTTCGAGCCCCCCGTTGGGCGGATATGCTTTGTAGGCTGCTATTAGCGCCGTTGTATTGCAGGCTGTCTGTTCTGTTAGTAGTTAAGATTTAAATTGCATAACATGTAAATGTACAGCGCAGTGCGTTTGTCAGGCGCTTAATAAAGAAAAGATTATTATTATTATTAACTACATTGGTCACGAGCGTAGGCTGCGTCTCAAGCGCCTCTGTGTTAGAGAGCGTGCGGATCGCGGTTCGCTTTCCGATGCTGGCTTATTTCAGAGATTTAAATCTCGGGCTAGCACGGTCCGTCCGCGGGAACCTTAAATGGCATGGTGCCTTTTCTAAAGGGCAGCGGTGTTAAAGGATCTCACCCGATCAGTTTATTGAAAAATGAGCAGAGTTCAGGTCGCTATATATATAGAAAAACATTTACGTTTAGGTGGCGTTTAGATAAATTAATCTATGGACTCATAGTAATGTTCCTCTCCACGGAAATCTTTAGTAGAAGGCGAAAGATTTATGTGTGAATGGAAGAGAGACCAGAGTTTACTTTTTAAACGAAACATCAATATTTATTTATTTTAACGACGACACCGAAACAAGGACGATGGGCGTTGCTTGCAAGAATCTAGAATTTACGTAAAGCTACTGACAGCCTACTGTGTTCTGACTTCTGAGAGTGATTAATTATAGGCTACAGTGTCCATGCAATTCGTTTCGAAGTTCGTGTCAGGTTTCTACAGGGTCTTCTGTGCGGGTTTAAGATATTTTTAGATAATGTCCAGGCAGTTCAGAAGTATATTATTAGTTGTGAACATCTTAAGCTGCTCAACTGCTGCTTAAGACGTCTTCTTGTTTTCTGTGTGGCTTTAAGATATTTTCGATAATGTCCAGGCAGTTTGACAACTGACAACTTTTATTTCCAGAAGCACAATGCATATAACAATTAACAACAATTATAACTTGACTATTACATATCAGTGCATTGGCTAGGGAACAGGGAAGACCCAAAAGGGGCACAAGCCCCGCTTAATTAGGGTCACCCTTTTTAACAATAATCATTTTGGGTGTGTTAATGTTGTCCGAATGCTGTAGGTCAATTTTTGACTGCATCATTCATCTTGGAGCCTCTCCTTCATGGTCGCCATTTATGGAATGGACTTCCTCCTTCTCTGTATACGCTCTACAATACTCTCTGATAGCATCTCTTCCTCTTTCTCTCATTTTATAACCTTCCTTTTTTCTCGGAGTACCTCGCACTGGGAGCGCTTCTGAAAGGCTTATGCTATGCGACGCGCTTTATAACTTATCAAATACAAATTACAATACAATACAATACAATGTTGTAGACAACATTCATCTTGGAGTCTCTCCTTCATGGCCGCCATTTTGTAGACTGTCTACTCTTATTCGGATTCCTGAGATTCAGTTCGATGACCGACAGTTTCAACGTCCATGTCGGTTGTGCTGAGGTTTTCTCTGGGCTGATCACAGGTTGTAGTATCTCCCTGTTGACTTCGGCAACTTTTACTCGGATTTCCTCGCGTCCTTCCTTCAACCTCCGGCATATAGGCCTACCGGATCTGAGTAGGCCTATGTCTTGAGTCGGGTGATCCGTGATAGACTGGAGTTAACTGATGTGATTATGACAGTACTTTAAAATTGAAACACATTGAGGTTTTAATTCCTGCAGTTTTCTCAATTCCGTCCTTCGAATGGTTTTAAAAATTCCAGTGTGTCGGTATACCAGGATGATGGTAATGTTCGGAAGTATAGCCTACTTGTATCTGTGAACATTTTCAGTTGCGAAACTTTAACAAATCGGCGTCCGGACCTATTGACTACCTAATACTCTCATCGCATCAGATAGGCTATAGCCTGCAGATTAAAGCCCTGGTCAATGCAAACGCTGGTACAGTACTACTGGCAAAGCTGAACATTCGAAATTGCTTCAAGTGCTGTCTTAAAACTTTAAGTGCAAATTTAAGATGTTCAATTTTTAATTAATTACACGATTGACGTCAGATTTCTTTCTCAGTGTCAATGTTATTTGGGTTTTATTTTCCATTATCTGATCATCAAACCGATATTTAAAGCTCTCGTGTGGCTCTTGTTTTTAGATGAGTTTCAGATCTCTGATGCAGGCTATGCTTGTTGTTTTGCTCAAGATGTGCGTCAGATGTCAATAAAAAATTAATTAGCAGCTGATTGAGCCAAATATTTACTAGGCCAAAGGTGTGTAATATCTATAGGCAAGTTTAAAAGCATCTGACATTGAGTCTGACCTTCAAATGTAGGACCTACCATGACATTGACATTAAACGTACCGTGGGCGGGCATATATAATAATTATATATATATATGTAATGGCTCAATCAGCAATATATATATATAGCTAATTGATAAAGTTTTTTATTACATATATATTATATAGTATTGTTCAACCATAACAGGTCGACTGGTTCCAATTTGTAAGGCGTCAAGTCTAGTGGTTAGTAGGCTATCCTGGGCTGTCAACCGAGTGGTCGGGATTCAAATCCCCGCCATAGTCCCATACCCATGTCTGTCTCTAGCTTAAGTAACTGCTCTTCTCTTCTTCTTCTTCAAGTCCCAGACTAATGTATATTTATATATCTATAATTTATATTTATATATCCGCGACCTGGATATATGGTATACGGAGAAACAATGGCAAATCAAGGTCTTTGGAGTGGCACGTGTATACCCTCAATCATGGAGAGGTGTATACGACCAATTGGCCATCAGCTCGTATAGTAATTCTAAACGTAACTCTAAATTTCGAAAGCTCAGGGCACCATCTTATTCATGAGCGCTGTGTCATTATCAGAGGATTTGTCCAGAGAGCAATGTTCAGTGGATATCCGAGTCTGGTTGCTAGAGAGACCAGAGATGGGAGGCAGAGCAGCTGCTAAGGCGGGTTTTCCTTGAGAATGAGAAAGCTTGGAAGGCGGAAGATCGGATGGATTAAGGTAGGAATTCTTGAAGAGATGAGACTTTAATTTGGAGTTGAAATCCTGTGGGGAATTAGTAAGACTTCTGACGAATGAATTCCTGTATTGCACAGATTGACCGTGGATCATCTGCTATAGAGAGTGCCAGTTGGTGAGGTAAACAATGTGTTGCGGACTATATTTGGCTGTCATCATTCCTCAACCACAACGCAACACAGTTTGGACATCGTGCCAACTCTCAGCCCTGGACAGGACTCCGTTAGTTGGGCTTTGCATGTTTTGAGAACCTACCAGAAGTGACTGCTTTATAGTATACACTGAGCATTATTTGCTTACGGATGAACCAGAGGGTGTTGTGATGATGGTGCATATGTTGGCCTACATGCAATGTTTGTGAAGATTAAAAAGACGTCTGAATTACACATGAGATTTTGGCAAAGACTCTGCATGTTTCATCGCAGTCTTGTGAATGAGGAAAAAGAACTCCATTCATTCAATCATGCATGTAGCGAGTCAAGCAGCTAGCCAGACAATCAACAAGTCTGTCTGAGATATTGAACAATATGTATTTCGGTCAGCCATTTTTTAAATGGCTTCCATAGCCGCTAGAGGGCCGTGAAAATTTGTATCCAGGGCTTTTTAGACTCGTCTACCCATGTACTATCTGGAACCAAAAGGGGCGCATTGGTTGCCAGATGTGAAATAGTTTGGCAATATTGGCAGCTCTTGGACCTCACTTGGGTTCCCGGACAATTCGCCCCCGGAAGATTCGCCCCCGGAAGAATCGCCCCCGGACAATTCGCCCACGGGAAGACTCGCCCCCGGCTTAATAGACATGAAAACACATTTGTTGAATTGTAAAAGAAGTTTCATTTGAAGGTTATTGTCTAGTCTAGAACGTTTATTTTTAAGTTTAATGTCTAGTTTATTGTCTATTGTATAGTCTAGAAGTTTATTGTCTAGAATGCCAAGTCATTTCAATTGCCTAGAATTCAAAGTTGTAAGCAATCCTTGTAAATACTCCATATTGGTGCGGTTGTCGGGATCATCCGCAATGATTTTTTAGTCTCTTCGAAATAGCCTCACACTTCTTATTCTTTGCAGCTATCTGACCTCCTGCAATCAATTGCACAACAGCATACTTGTGCAATCCTTGTTGTCTTCTTAAGCATTCAATGAAGCGATAAATGTTAGGAGAGGCAGTGCCACAGCTTTCCTTAAAGCTTCTGTTCCACCCTTGGACGTTTTTGCTGGTTCGATGTTGATCTTGAAGTGTTCGTTCGTACACGTTCCACACGTGAATAGGATAGATTGGAGCACGTCGCCCTCGACGATGTCGTCGGCCAATGTAAGTATCCTCGAAATAGTTGGCAATTATTGGTTCCACTTCAGATGGGAAATCTGCATGCTCCACCAAATCCTCAAAAGCTGCCACTACATTATTAGGGGGAACAAATGCCAATGCTGGGATCATACGAATCCAACGGGCGAATTCATGATCGGTTTGATATCGGACTTGCAGACCTTCAGCTTGAACTTTCCTCCAGAAACACTGAGCTAGATGGGAGAAGCAACCTGTCTTAACGATTCCGGGGAACTCCAGATCGAATATTAAACATTATAGACTAGACAATAAACTTCTAGACAATAAACTTCTAGACAATAAACTTCTAGACATTAAACTTCAAAATAAACGTTCTAAACTAGACAATAAACTTCAAATTAAACGTTCTATAGACAATAACCTTCAAATTAAACTTCTTTTTAGAATTCAACAAATGTGTTTTCATGTCTATTAAGCCGGGGACGAATCTTCCGGGGGCGAATCTTCCGAGGGCGAATTGTCCGTATGCCCTCACTTGTCTGTCCGCCCGTCTTTAGAGCTGAGAAATGTGTCATATAGATCTAATCTGCTGTAATGACTTCTGTGACGGCGTTATCTTTCTACACATGGTCGCTTCGAATGAAACCGTAGTCTCTATCTGTCTGTCTGTCTGTCTGTCTGTCTGTCTGTCTGTCTGTCTGTCTGTCTGTCTGTCTGTCTGTCTGTCTGTCTGTCTGTCTGTCTGTCTGTCTGTCTGTCTGTATTTATATCTCAGCAGTGGTCTTTCCTTTGTGGTTGTAAAGAGAGACTGATTTTTATATGCGTTGATCAGTGGTTTTGGAGTCGGTGGCCGACAATGGAATCTGCTTTTGTGTCAAAAAATTCGCTGCGGAGAAAAATAAGATGAATTTAATTTTTACCTTCATTACCTTCGCTTTAGTACTGAAAGTGTGCTAGATAGATACGCAGACAAGTTGAACCAGTTTAGGGCCCTATATAATAATATATTTAGAGAGCAGGACCGATAGAAGCACTTAACTATAGGTTTTCTCCTGATGAAAACTTCACTATCTGGGAATCTCTATTAACAAGTTTGCTCTGGATACATTTATTTCTTTAGAACTAAGAAATTACTTATTTCATTATTAATAAATTATATAACCTACTCTGGCTTTTGTGGCTATATGCATCACGAGGTAACAATCAATGTTCACTTCGAATACTGTTGAGTTTTTTCTTGAAGTGGCGTTTTATCAATGTCAGATTATAATTACAATTCGAATTTGTAGATGGGACTGGGAGATTTCCACTCACCAGTTCAGACTATTCTCGCCCGCAGGCTGCCATTGGGATGCATTTCCAATTTACTGGCCTAAGCTAATGCCCAGGGTGCCGAGAGGTCTGTAGGCTACCCGGCTTTTCAATTTTTTGCCTTTCTTAGAATTCACGTTTTTAATGTTTTCTTCGGAATGTTTTATTCGTGTTTCTTTCTTGTAAGCTTATTGTTTAAATTTGTTTCCGAATAATAGTTTTATTACTAAGTTATTACCTTATATTATAGGCCTACTATAGGGCCTACTATCTAGCTTTTCTATGACATCATATATTCGTTTATTGTGTTAACAACAGACATAGCGCTGTAGCGTTATGTCTGTTATTAACACAATAAACGAATATATGATGATGATAAAGTGAAGATGATTTGTGAAGTCGAACAGAAGGCCCTATAAGCACTTTAGAAACCTGAAGTCATAGAAATCAGCTTATTTACAGGCGCTAATACAAAAGCAACATCGGCGAGGTAGATATATGATCAGGTATGTCGAGTACCTGTGGGGTGTTTCAGACCCAGCCGCCCGTGCAGTCGTAAATAGACCAATAGACATTGCTCCACTTCTTCACTCGCTAACGCATTGCAATCAGCGCACAATTACATGCAGCGTAGGATTACAGAGAGTTAAGGCGGCATATTTTCATATATATCATCTATCCAGACTTCGCCAAGCTTGTTCATCCAGGAAATAAGCTTTAAATGTCAGAAAAACATACAAATAGCTCTCAGCCAAGTTGTTTAAAAATAGCACGGATGTAAATAAGATTGTCATCATGGCAAAGTCGAATAAGCCTGGTTTGAACTTCAATTTGTAGATTATGAATTCACGCGGCGCTGTGGCATATGGATGGAAAAGCAATATTCTACCTGTCCAGGTGCAATTCAATTACTGTTCCAACTAATTCCAATAATACTCGCCACGTGTGTTCCAATAACATTGTAATCTTGCCAGCACAATAACAAAACCTCACTAAAGCAATCAGAATTATTTCAATATATTATAAGGATAATACAGTTTTCAAAATCCCAAGCTTAAACTGCTATGAATAGACCTCTTCATATGCTCGCCTGGGTTTGATAGACAGCTGGTTGTGTTTGCTATATACTTGCATCATGTCCACGAGAGCAAAGGCAATTTTCCGAGAAATGCTGCCTCGGAGAAACTTGTTTCCCTTAAATCAGGTTTTAATTTCCGCTGCCATGGCTTTAGGACGAATCATAAATCTCTCTTCCTCAACTTAGACGCCACTGACGCAAACGAGTGTTGAAAACTAATTTAAGAAACACGAACATCTATGATTGAAAGCTGATGAGGTAAACAAAGGAATTCTTGGTCCGAATATCATTCTAAACTTTAAGTCAATCAATCAATCAATCAATCAATCAATCAATCAATCAAGTCTGTCATATATATTAAAGTTATAAGCGTACATATTCTGAAGGAATCAGATTTTTACTATAGTATAAAATAATGTTGAATATATATGTATATATATGTATATGTATATGTATGTATGTGTATGTATATGCATAGATACATACATGTTAGAGAATGACGAAGAAGCAGCTCAGTCCTTTAAACTCCTTCCGAGAGACAGCCGTGGGTATACATAAGAAATGTCAGCGACTTCATTTTGCTTAGCCTCGGCATATGAGGGCTGGGCCAGTCCTTTCCTTCACTTGTCTCATCTTCGGATCTTCCCACCGACAGTAGTGTAGGCCTATAGTTAGTGTCTGACTATAGTGTACTCAATACAACTGAGTTGGTTAGGGAACGCAGGTATAGGCTTATAGCGACTGTCTTGAAACAAATTTTTGACCTACATGCATGGCGGGGATTTGGAATTTTGGATCCTCGATTGACAGTCCAGCGCGCCGAGCGCGGGTATAGGCACCCCCTATATATTTATATATATTTATTATGTTTTATTAATAATTTTATAATAAGGCAGCAAAGAGAGCTGCTGATTAGAGTTCAACGTCCTTTGTTATGCATATGAAAGACAACGTAGGCCTAGTATACTATTGCAAGCTGAGATGCATAAATTAATATTGGTTATCGCTTCTGCCCTTCTGTTTGTGGCAGCGCGTATCTCGGAACTGCTGCAGGTCATAAAACACAGTAACATATCCGCTGCTGCTGCTGCCCTTTTGTGTCTCCATGGAGACGGATAAGCCTTTGCTCTGTGCGGCCGCCAAAGATGCGGAGATAGGAACAATAATGATGGACGATCGCCGCGATATAGGTCCGATTAGTGCAGCTGAACGCATAAGGGCAAATACTATGTCTTCGTTAATTATAAACTCTATGTTCGCTCATGGCCCCTTCGTGAGTTTCTTGTAAGGCGCTATATAAATGGCCATATACGTATACATACATACGTGGCGAGGCATTCATCTGACCTAGTTTCTTTGAACTTCTATAGCGCCTCTATAATAAGGAAGTAGGCATCATTGGATGACAATCAATTCCGAAAGTCGGTCAGATGAGACAGACAAGGGCCAGAACTGTCCGAATACAGGGACTTTAAACGGCGTTGTACCCATTCAAACGGGCAGCAGAGATGAAGGATCTCACCCGATCAATTCAAGGGAAAATGAGCAGGGTCGATGCCCTATACGGTCGCTATTTAAAATCGTGTACATTAGATACAAAGGCCGCATAATGAAGAACATTTAAACTGAAACGCCTTTGTTAACCTTTATAGGCTACTGTAGACGATACACTTGCTTCGAGGCAGTTCATAAATAACGAGCGGAAGCCGCAAACCAATAAACCACGGTGTCTTCAGAAGCTAAATAGTCAATTTTCTAAGGTTGGAAGCTGCTATTATTCACACGCTTTCGAGCTGTTTACTGCGTTCGCAGATTGCAGCTGACATTTATGCTGCAAAAGGCGGTGAGCAAATCATACAGACTTCACGTGGTCTGGGCTGACAAGCCAAGCACATACAAGTCTTTTATTATCTGGGGTTAATGCAGTCGTTAAAAGTACACAACAGTGCGTCAGAGAAAAAATTATTCGACGGCCTATAACTTTCTGCATGTGCGTCTATCTTGATGTAGCCCGTGACATCGTCATGGGGCAACGAATTTCTACAAAGATCAAAGGTCCTGTTGTTAAATCTGAAATAGTACCACGCTGGTCTGTAGTCGCATGCGTTAAATGGCTAGGAGTCAAGATGGAGTCATGCAAAATCCAGAATTTAATAGTTTGTCTTGACTATAGTGAGTTCTGTGGTGATAGTGAGTTGGCAAGTCCGGTCTGTTCTATTAGACGATATCAAATATGATGAGCACAGCCGTTGAAAGCACATGATCATACAATAATTGTCTTCAACCTATAGGTTCCAGCAACAAGCCAATATCAACAGACTGCCAAAGCTTATCAGAGGGCGATCGATATGGAGTTAGCAATATGGAGTTAGCAATGTATATGATGACAGGCCATTATTCTCGGCCTTAAAGGTGAGGCATGCAGGCCTAAACTTAATGTATCATCAACAGGAAGCCAGTGAAGCTCACGCAGGTGATCTAATGCTGAAGCAAAAGAGGTAACAACCCCAAATAGAGTTCTGGACTAACTGGAGGTTTTAACATTAAAAGATAATAAACCATATAACATGGCACTCAAATTGTCTAATCGAGAGCCAATCGTTTTAGCTATATATATATATATATAGGGGGTATGTTATATATATATATATATATATATATATATATATACCCTATAGTCCTATATCGCAATTATATGACATCGGCGTGAAACCGATTCAGTGTCCGCGCTGTTGTGACGAGATATATTGTCGTAGAAACAAGACCTATAAATCGAGGGGTTTAAGCCAGAAGGTCGTATCTACGATTTTTTGTCAAATGGACATTTTCACAGAAATTGAATCAACTGACTACAAAGCAGGTACTGCCAGAAGGCCGTAGCTATAAGGCTTCATTTAAGAGAGTTGGTTTGAAGATACAACATACATACAAATTATGGGTCACATTTATGCCATAAGGATGTAAAATATAGCAGTTTTCATGCCAGAAGGGTTGCATCTTGAAGAAGTATACATCCATCTGGCAGTACGTGAAACCCATGCATTGCTTAGATACGTTATTATTTTTAATGGCAAACAATGTGAATTATTTTTAGGCAATTTATAAATTAGCAGGCAATGAAAAAATGCTTATTTTACTCAAACTGTCCGCCTTCAGCTTCTACGCATGCGCGAAGTCGCTTGCACCATTCACGCACCGCAATCGCCGTTTGTTGCGTCGCTACCTATCTAGCCTAGTGCATTTCATCTTGTTTACTACGAAAAATTATTCACAGTTGCTTCTCCTAGCAATGCTCAAAATTATCGTCTGTATGTAGCAGTTGGAACTCGAAAGAGTGATATTGCAGCCGACCGCCTTTTAAGCACACGTCCGACGTTCAGCAAATCCCTGATGGTGTCAGTCGGTGTTTCTTCTTGGGGCGCACGTCAATTCACTTTGTTGAACCGGGGTGCAAGCCAATACTACAGAGATGTTTTACTCATGGAAGACCTTCTACCTGAAATCGAGAATTCTCTGAATTTTACATTTTCAGCAAGATGGTGCTCCAGTGCACAGAGCTCGAGAAACGGTTGCACTTCTGACGAATGAAACTCCTGACTTCATAATTCCAACACTATGGCCCCTAACAGCCGAGATCTGAATCCCGTAGATTATCAAATATGGGGATGCATGCAGGAAATGGTGTACAAAGCAAAGGTCCGTGATGTTGAAGATCTTCGTAAGCGAATCATGCACGCTTGGAACGATCTTGACCAACGAATTATTGACTCGGCGGTGCGTGAATGGTGCAAGCGACTTCGCGCATGCGTAGAAGCTGAAGGCGGACATTGTACAAATTGTAAATTTTTTTTACAAAATTTAGCTATAAATTTCATGAATTTCATTGACATTGTTTGAATATTGTTAAAAATAATAACGATTTTGTAGGGGCTTCTTTTTTATGCCTCACGGTGTAGTTAGTGAGCCATTGATGACGACTCGAAGAGCTTCAATTGCGTCTGACCAAGTCAGTCGATGAATGTGCAGAGAAAAAAAAACTAAACTGGCAGTTTAAAACATTGTCTCTGATTTATGTGGATTGCAAGATCGGTAAAGCAGAACTTAATGTGAAGAGCAGTGGCGGCGCCAGGGGGGCTAGGGGGTGCTTATCCCCCCTAACTGCGGTTTAGCCCCCAAAAAGGAAAGGGTTTAAGCAAAAAAAAGGTCGTCGCATCCCAATGGGAATAACTTACCATGGTTTTTTTAGCTTTAGCCCCCCAAACCTGAAATCCTCGCGCCACCACTGGTGAAGAGAGGATATGTTGACTTCGAGTTCAATTTTAGTTGAAGGATCTACTGCATGCAGTAAGGCACAGAGAGAGCAGACTAGAGTCGAGTATCTAAGGGGTCGTCCATTAATTATGTCAACAAAATAGGGCGGAGGGGGTTTGGAAAGTTTGACAGTTGTTGACAAGGGGGGGGTTCGGTACAATTTGACGTCAACAAATTTTTTTCAATGAATCAACACAGACCCTTCAAAATGATAGCGAAAACATCAAGTAATGCTAAAAGTTTATGAAGTGATTAATGTTTAATACTACTAAAAAGCTGGTAAACTAAACTCATATATTTTGAAATTGGGATTGCATTTTTTAGTGTAAAAAAATAAAAATAAATATTCTACATGTATTGAGCCATTGTGAACGTAGGGGGGGTTCTGGGATTGTTGACATAATTTTTTCGGGTCCGTCAATGTTTGACAGTTGTTGAAAGTGGGGGAGCGGGTCGAAAAAGTGCCTAAAATTTGCTGACATAATTAATGGACGTACCTAGGCTATATTTATGGACCATGTTATGCCCTGAGTAATTTGACAAATAGGCGAAGTAAGATTGAAACCGAAGAGGGCCGAAGAGGGCCGAAGAGGGCCGAGGATTGACCTCTGATGGACGGAAACCTGAGCGACAGGCCATCTATATAGTATCAGAGCGAGATGAGTTTATTGCAAGTTGTTGAAGACGATTATTCAGATAAGAAGATATCCAGCGAAGAGCAGGACTTGAAACTCCAAGTGATGTATTTGGTCGAGATAACGAAATACCATAGCCTGATACATGGACCCCTATATACTAACCTCTTACAATGTATATATTATAGCAGTTTATGACTGATATCAGTTAAAGATTCTAAGGGTTTGTGACAGCTTGATGCATACTGTGTAAACAGGTGGTTCTTAAAGGCCAACGACCAGTGTTTAATCTAGACGTCGTTCCCCAGGATTGTTCCCCCCAGAAAATTAAACACTGAAATTTTTGCCGGGAAAAAAAGACACTTGACAATAGAATATTGTTTCTAACTCTGGAACCTCCCTCAGAAAATTCTTCTTGGAAAAAGTCTTGTTATGTACCCCGCCTGAATATTGTGTGAAAATTGTTGTTACCCGTTGAAAATTTTTAAAATTTTCAACCTCAACCTGTACAAATTCAGTCATAAAAATTGAGGAATTAAAGCTGTACTTTACTTCTAGGCACGACCCCGTGTCGTCAACTTTTGAGCAACCAGGTCGCCCAGAATGATCAATTACTCCGACAGCAAGGGGACTAGTTTTTAACACTGCAACGTGACGAATTCAGAGATAGTTCTGAAATTTCGGAATGGCGTATATACCTAAAAGATTTCGAAACTAGACTAGCGGATAAGTCGGAGCTGCAATTGAAGATCCTGTGAACTTAAAATTTAAATAGAATAGAAGTGTCGACAATTTATCGTTTTGGCGCTCTAAATTATTCGCCCATGCACATGTAATTCTTTAACCTTAAGAAGCTGGATCGATCTGAAAATCGGAATGGCGTTGCTTAAATAGCAGTTAGAAATGACTGCGGATAATTCTTGCTTAAATAGAAGTTAAAATTGATGAAGATAATTCTTGGCAATTTCCGAATTGGCGCTCGAATTGTCCGACCTCCGAATTGCTCTATAGAACGCGATCGATGTTCCCACAAAACGAGAATGTTCTTAGTCGTCAATTCTTACCGATTGCTGATTGAAGACTTTACGGCGCTATACCAGTTCGTGTTCTTCCCTGATATTGTAGGCCCTATATGCATTTTATATGCCGATCCAAGGTGAGTACAGCAAAAGTTTTCAGACTAATCAGGAGAATTTGTCGGATAAACCATTCTATCCCCCATTATCATACGCATCACGATAGCTTTAAATAGAACCTGGATTGGTGACAATAACTCTTGCTTCAGTAGAAGTTGGATTGACGAAAATAAAGATTCCAATAAATATTTTATGTGATATAAATCCAAACAGTACGACTGAATACACATAGAAACCGTTAAATAGAAGCTGAAATGATGAAAATAGTTCTTGCCTAACGTAGAAGTTGGTATTGATGACAATTATTTCGTGACACCGGCTCCGAATTGAAATGCCGAATTCCCCTATAGAACCCGCCCGATGTTCCCACAAAACGAGAATGCTTCTTCTTAGTCGGCAATTCTTACTGATTGCTGATCAAAGACTTTACGGCGCTATACCAGTTCGTGTTCTTCCCGGATATTGTATATGATGTTGGTTAAAGCCTCATATATAAACCGGTTTAGAAGCCATTACAATTAGCTCTGCGTTATTGAAACTTTATTACCTGCAGTTACGACCGACACCTGCATTGCAGTATTTAGAACAAATTATACTACCCGTTTATCACTTTTCAAGTAGTCATCATATTTAAAATACTAAACATTTATGATGACATAGACGACAGCGATGACGATGATGACGACGATGTAAATGGTGATGAATGAGTGAATAACATGACTTTAACGTGCCAGACAACATTAAGACTGTCAACAACTAAATACATATACATATATATATTGTTTCAATACAATACAATATATAATGTATACATTGTATAATGCATAATTATAACAAGTATATATATATAAGGTATATGAATGAATGAACATATATAATGTACATATAATATGTATATATAATATATAATTTATATTATGTATATATAACATATATATAATGTATATAATAACGTATATAAAATATATACTGCATAATGTATACACTGTATATAATATATAACCTTGTCAAGATTGATATTTATACAGTCACGATGATCGGTTGTTATTTGATGTTGACCCCAGAGACCTATATTACCGCACCAAAGAGCCATAAAAGACGGTTTAACGTGATGGATAGTCCTTCACCGATTTTCAGCGGACATGGATTTCGTAATCTATAACTTTAATTGACCCTAATTGATATTTACATAAATATTACACTCGCTACAATTAGTGGTTGACCGTGTTGTCGCGACCTCTAATCTGTTGTGACCTCTGTTGCTTCCTTTTGTTCGAAGCGCTGCATGTATAGTTGTATACTATGGTTACACAGATGAGTTCCATCTTGTCTGATGTTAACGCTGTCACCACCACCACCATCATATAATAATCATCATTATCATCGTCATCGTCGTCGTCATCATCACAAGGCTGGTCTTAACAATAATAATAATAATAACAATAATAATAATAATACCTAACTCAAGCACTTTTCCTTACCTCTACATATAATCACTCAATGCTGTCTAAACTGTTATTAGAATTGATAAAAAATAAATAATAATAATAATAATAATAATAATGGGTCATCTCCAGACAACCCCATCGACAACAGTAATATTCAAGTCCCTGAGGGATCATGTTTACCTCGGGGCATAAAAAATAATTATAACAATAATAATACTACTACTAATAATAATAATAATAATAATAATAATAATTATTACCCAACCAGAACTTGTAATAATTATTGCCCAACCAGAACTTGTCGAGTGAATGCCGTTCCAGACGTCCATCTTATCAAAAAAAAAAATAAAAATAATAATAATAATAATAATAATAGGGCCATTCCGGATAGTTTACATTCTAAATAATAATATTCAAGTCCCTGAGGGATGTATACCTCGGGGCAAAAAAAAATAATAATAATAATAATAATAATAATAATAATAATACTAATAATAATAATACTAATAATAATAATAATAATAATAATAATAATAATAATAATAATAATAATAATAATAATAATAATAATAATAATAATAATAATAATACTACTAATACTACTACTACTACTACTACTACTACTACTACTACTACTACTACTACTACTACTACTACTAACTACTACTACTACTACTAATAATAATAATAATAATAATAATAATAATAATAATAATAATAATAATAATAATTATAATAATAATAATAATAATAATAATAATAATAATAATAATAATAATAATAATAATAATAATAATAACCTTCGTTAATTATTTCAAACTGGCACATCACAGTACGATTACAATTCATATATGGTATGAACTGATGATCACAAGTTATCACAGGAGTCGAATTTATCTGTTTGGCAGCCATACAAGGCATCGCGTCACGTCATCAAGCCTTGTATATTGTGTATAATACTGCTCAGTTTACCAAGGTCATCTGGCGAATGGAAGGCTTAGTCGACCTTTGGGAGGGTAGCGTGAAGCGATCCCGCGTCCGTGCTGACCGGCTGTTCGTGCCATGGCAGAGTGTTACCATTACCCCCAAACCCTCCCTTTAGATGAGGATCGCGGTTCGCATCCCGCTGCTGGTCTATTTAAGAGATTTAAATCTCGGGCTAGCACGGTCCGTGCACGGGAACCTTAAATGGCATGGCGCCTATTCAAACGGGCAGCGGTGGTGAAGGATCTCACCCGATCAATTCATTGAAAAATGAGCAGGGTCAAGGTGGTACGGTTGCTATACAAAACGTGTGCATTTACATTTTAGGTAACTTTCCAAGAGTTGGTCAAGGTGACTAGTATTACATTTTGAACTGGGACTTCCTGGCAATTGGATCTTGAGCTGAAAAGTGAGTTAAGAGGCTGCTTTCGGAGATACTTGTCTCCAAACTAGTGCAATCCACCGATTTGAATATCTGAACAGTTACACTGCATGCAGTTAGTCCATATAGGCTGCAACATGTAGGCCCAATG
Source organism: Aporrectodea caliginosa (assembly GCA_020284085.1). Classification (NCBI taxonomy): domain Eukaryota; kingdom Metazoa; phylum Annelida; class Clitellata; order Crassiclitellata; family Lumbricidae; genus Aporrectodea; species Aporrectodea caliginosa. The sequence goes on from JACEVL010001471.1 coordinate 42,418, forward strand.
TATACGCTCTATTGGATGAGCTGCGTGACGTTAGTCGGCATTCCTAGGCCTGACCTAAATACTTACCCAGTCAACTCAAGGCAGGTATACAGTTAAGTTTACGGTTAGTTTTTGGAGCATATATCGTGACCCAGTAAACATCGTTTGCCGCGTTCAGTGACTGTTCACTACTGTTGTGTAATCGTATATATTATGCTGGAGGACAAAAAAACGACTGAATTTATTAGCATTCGATTCAAGGTCTGTGCGCGCTGAGTTGCGTGCATCTCATGATTTGAAGTTGTTGAAATTGTGGTATCCGGTAATGACTAGATATTATGTCAAGAACAGTCATTGACGTCCACTTTAAAGTTGGCCTAATGTGACGTGTAACCGATAATTTTTACAATGACACACCTCAAGGGAATTGTACTTAGTAACTTCTATCGCGTCAATGTCTAATGCACATGGTATCAACCGATGGTGCATCAAAACTAGCTGTAATTAGTCTTAATAATTATTAATAAGTTGTGGCAATTTGCAAGGCAAATCTGCTATTGCATGCAATATGATGCAATATGACGATTGCTTATTATAGGCTTATACTGCTTATATATTGTGGGCGTATAGTTACTATTTAGCGACCCACTGCACCCATGTCATAAGAAAAATGATTAGCGTCGCCCTCCTCCTTTCTCCAGGCTTTGGACTGGCACTACCATGTTATGTCCTCATTTATATTGTCTATCCAGTGTAGTCTTGGAAACCTTTGTTTCATTGTTTCCTGCGAATCTTGCATGTAGCGCATTGTTTGTGGAGTTCGGTCAACTGGCATTCTCTCTACATGTCCACACAATCGGAGTCTTCGCTGAACGACTTTGTCTGCCAGAGTTGTTTGGATACCTAATGATTGCAAATGTAAATGTTTTATATAGCGACCGTGATATCCTTCACCACCGCTCGCCCATTTGAAGTGACGCCACGCCATTTAAGGTTTCCGTGCTAGCCATAAATTTAAATCCCTGAAAAAAGCCAGCATCGGGAAGCGAACCGCGATCCGTACGCTCTCCAACACAGAGGCACATGAGACGCAGACTACGGTCTAACAACTGTAGCTAACTGGGTGCAATATGCCATCCATCATTTCTTGTTTCTTTTTAAGGCAGAGCACAAATGTTCGTGTCTTAAGTTATTGGCTATCCAATTTCACAACACGACGACAACATTGATTAGCAAATAAATTACCCATCGGTAATGATGAGCGGAAAGATCTGCGACCTGGAAGAGAAGAGAACTCATTATACAGTTTCCTTAGGTAGATGGAGCCACAGTCAGAATATATGTAAAGCCATAGACTGTTTAGCCTCTCTTTGAGGGGCGCTATATAAATCTATAATTACAATTATAGTAGACATAGAAGATAGCCATATACTATACATCAATAAACATAACACATATAAGCACGTGCTCTAAACGTTGTAACCGTCCATGTTAACATATTTGGCATGCACGTTTGCACTAAACATAATATCAATAGGCACATAATCATATATACATTATCAGCAATTTAACCACTGTATACATATATATATATATATTATATATATATGTATTATATATATATAATATGGCGATTAGCGACTCGCAGCATAGGTCACAACATTTGTATTCTAATACTAGACACCTACTGTACAGACGTGTCAGTCATCCACCCACATTAACATCATCTGTTACAAGACAAGACGGTGCAATTTTCATTGTTCAGAATGCAGGAGGCCAATAGTAGGCCTTCGTACACCACACTCGCGCCGCACACACCTACGCACACGCACACACACGCACACGCACGCACGCACACACGCACGCACGCGCACACACACACGCACGCATGCACGCACACGCACACACGCACGCACACGCACACGCACACACGCACACGCACGCACACAGCGACTGCATAATGGCGGCTGCGGAGGAGAGTGATGCGCGGAAATTTACTCGACTTTGCATCGTCGGCCGATGTATGCAGATGGTCGGCTGTTGCGGAGGAGGAGGTGACGCCTACAAGACCTGCATCACGTCAGGCCCGTATGTATGCCCGTCCGCGCCTCAAATCGATCTAAATTTAGGGTCCAGCGCCACTCACGGGCTTAGACTGATGCTTAGTAAATGCCTCGCATACTTCACAGTCAGGTCTCTCGCATCGCTCAGATAGTACTTGTTTCGTTGACTTTGCTAGAGGAGCTTGTCTAATTAGAAAGTTCTCTAACGTGTGTTTTGGTGAAGCGACCTGCCTGCTGTGCCTATAATTATGTCTTTCCTTGCGTCTAAACGCATGCGCGGTATATAGCGTGTTATAAAACGGTAGTCATTAGTGAACTATTCGTTATAATTATTATCGATTTCCTTTGGTCTCTCTGGTAACATCCTTGACTGGCTTACTTCCTACTTGCAAGACCGCTCCTTCATGGTGGCCCATGGGTCCAAGGTCCCTATGGGTCCCTGCTCCAGTTCGGTTGCCCCAGGGCTCTGTCCTTGGCCCTCTCCTTTACATAATTTACACTTTGATTTGGGGTCCATTCTGGCTGCTGCATCTGTTCTGGGTCAGTCCTACGCAGACGACCTGCAAGCCTATATTCACTGTCTTGCGACCCAGGCCGATGCGGCAGTTGGAACAATGAGCCGGGCTATGGAGACCCTGCAGTCCTGGATGTCCTCAAACCGCTTGCGGCTGAACCCGACTAAGACTCAGCTTATTTGGCTTGGCACACCCCAGCAGCTTTCTAAAATAGACCTAACCTCACTTGCCTTGAAATACCCCAACTTCACCTTCTCAACCTCAGTTCGCGACCTGGGAGTCACCCAGACCAGGAACTCACATTTACGCGTCACATAAATCTTCTCTGCCGCAGCAATTACTATCAGCTTCGACAGCTCAAGGTAATCTCCCGCTCTCTCTCCTAGCGCAGCGTCGACGCTGGTCCATGCTTTTGTAGTCTCACGGCTCGACTACTGTAGCGCCATTTATGATGGACTTCCCGCCTGCCGGACCGGGTCCCTGAATAGGGTCCTGCGCACTGCCGCCCGCCTTGTTGGCCGCATTTGAGGTTTGGGCGGGTTTCTGAATACATGAGGGACGTGCTCCACTGGCTTCCTTACCCACAGCGTATTGTGTATCGAATCACTGTCTTGGTCCGGCGCTGTATTGAGGGTATAGCCCCTCCGTATTTGCGGGAGCTCTGCTGCTCCACCACATGCGTCCAGCGTCGTTGCTTTCTCCGCTCGGCTGCACAGGCTGAGCTCATTGTTCCTCGTTCGCTACTTCACGGACTGCTCTCAGGCAGCGTCGCGCCTTCTCCGTGGCGGGCCCTTCAACCTGGAATGGGCTCCCTACCATGCTTCGTCTGACACCTGCTGGTCACTCTGCCTCATGAGTCATTTCTCAGTTCTCTTAAGACTGTCCTGTTCGACCGGGGTTGGGCTGGGAGCGCTTCTGAGTAGGCATCCTTGAAGGGGCGCTATATAAATTTTCTGAAATAAATAAATAAAATAAATAAATAAAATATGTCAACGTGCTATTAAAATATATTATAAATAGCCTATTTATTATAATTATTATTAATTTTGTAATTACTATTGTTGATGTTTTCTTGTTTTTGTTTGTAGTATTTTGTTATGTTGCTGTTAGGCCTAAATAACTTACATGAAATTATTGCTATTAGAAATTAAAACTTTGCACAGTTGTCACTGCTTTGCAATTGCTATTACTGAGGCATCTTTATTAGGGCCACTTTCCAATCGATTGGACGAAGAGCCTCAGAGGTTGGCAATGTGGTCGAATTCTCGTAAACGTCGTGGCATGTTTAATCTATGGAAGACGTAGTCATGATGGCCTGGTAGACTAGTCTTGATGGTTTGTAAAAACTAAACTAAACTGCCGATGAAGGACACTCAAAGATACATTAGAGAGGCATTCAAACAGACATGCAAAAAGACAGACAGATAAAGAAAGATGGGCAAAAGTAGCCAGACAGACACAAAAATTAGAAATGAACATTTTCAGGACCGCTTAGACAAGTAGGCAGGCGGAGGAAGGCAGAGGAAGGCAGAGACAGGGAGGCAGACGAACAGGCATACTAACTGATTAACTAACTGTCTGACTTATTGACTGACAGCTAGACAATCAGACCCCAGGCAGAAAGATTGACAGACGGTTATAAGCAAACAGCCATCCATAATATCAAGCAAGCCCTGACACATAGGTACTACTTAGGTAGACGGAGACCATGCAGACACATAGGCAGACGGAGACAGACAGACATATACGCAGATGGACAGATCCACAGAGACAGTCTGGCGGCAAGAACGGTATCGGACTCGACACTGCATCGGAGTCGAAAGTGAGGAAAAAACGAGAAACAGTTGCTGACGTGAATGAGCTGTTGCCAGAACGCGGACAGACAAACATAGACAACATGTCAGACACAGAAACATAGACAACCTGTCAGACATAGAAACATAGACAACCCGTCAGAGAGAACCAGAATTGATGCCACTCCAGATGGGCTGGATACCAGGGTCGGGACTCGGGACACACTGGAAGGGAGGGAGGGACGGTGTATACCACGCCGCCGAGGGGCCGCGGAATGGAATGGATATTGCGATTCAATTGAGATATGCGGCGGCGAGTGGTTCCTCTTTCGATTGACCATTTATCTCTCGCGCCTCGCACGCCGACTTGACATATCTATTTATCCAGCGCCTGTTTATTTGCGCTCGTCGAATGCGCATGCCCTGGGGCAATGAAATGCGTCCGTATGTCACTTCGGAGTGCCTCGTGCGGCGAAGGTAAGTGACAAGTAAGTGCTTAACTAAGAAAAAACACATACACATTGGTATCTGTGTATATGTACAATTATTAACATTCAAACAGACATACAAAAAGACAGACAGACAGACTAAAGAAAGATTGGCAAAAGTAGCCAGACAGACACAGAAATTGCAAATGAACATTTTCCGGTAGAGCGACCGCTTAGACATACAAGCAGGCAGGCAAAGGAAGGCAGAGGCAGGAAGACAGGAAGGCAGACGGGCAGACATACTAACTGATTAACTAACTGTCTGACTTATTGACTGACAGCTAGACAATCAGACCTCAGGCAGAGAGATTGACAGACAGTTATAAGCAAACAGCCATCCATAATATCAAGCAAGCCCTGACACATAGGTAGACCGAGACAGACACATAGGTAGACCGAGACAGACACGTGGGCAGACGGAGACAGACAGACATATACGCAGATGGACAGATCCACAGAGACAGTCTGGCGGCAAGAACGGTATCGGACTCGACACAGCATCGGAGTCGAAAGTGGGAAAAAACGAGAAACAGTTGCTGACGTGAATGAGCTGTTGCCAAAACGCGGACAGACAAACATAGACAACATGTCAGACACAGAAACATAGACAACCTGTCAGACATAGAAACATAGACAACCCGTCAGAGAGAACCAGAATTGATGCCACTCCAGATGGGCTGGATACCAGGGTCGGGACTCGGGACACACTGGAAGGGAGAGAGAGACGGTGTATACCACTCCGCCGAGGGGCCACCGGAATGGAATGGATATTGCGATTCAATTGAGATATGCTGCTAGTGGCTCCTCTTTCGATTGACCATTTATCTTTCGCGCCTCGCACGCCGCCTTGACATATCTGTTTATCCAGCGCCTGTTTATTTGCGCTCGTCGAATGCGCATGCCCTGGGGCAATGAAATGCGTCCGTATGTCACTTCGGAGTGCCTCGTGCGGCGAAGGTAAGTGACAAGTAAGTGCCGATCGGGACAAATGGATGTATCTACGAACGCTGCCTCGTCAGTGGATGATTGTAAGCAACCGCGACCTTTAACTATCATCAACTACAGTTGGATCGGATCCACGCTGCGAAACCTGGCTCCTCAGCCCTCCTCCTCTTCCATCAACTTCTCATCCTCCTCCCCTCCCTCTTCCTCTTCTATCTCCTTATTCTGTTCTTCATCCCTCCTCCTCTACCTCCTATTCCTCTTCCTCCTTCCCTTCCACCTCCTCCTCCTCTTCCTCTTCCTCCTTCCCTTCCACCTCCTCCTCCTCTTCTTCTTCTCTTCTTCCTCTTCCTCCTCTTCCTCCTCTTCTTCCTCCTCCTCCTCTTCTTCTTCTTCCTCTTCTTCCTCCTCTCTTCTTCCTCCTCCTCTTTCTCCTCCTCTGTCTTTTCCTCCTAATCCTACTCCTCCTCCCTTCCTCCTCTTCCTCCTTCTCCTCCGCCTCCTCCTCGCTCTGCCTCCTCTTCCGTCTCCTCCTCTTCCACCTCCTCTTCATCTTCCATCTCCCTCTGCCTCTCCTCCTCCTCCTCCTCTCCTCCACCTCTGCCTCCTATTCTCCTCCTCTGTCTTTTCCTCCTAATCTTTCTCCTCCTCCTCCCTTCCGCCTCCTCCTCCGCCTCCTCCTCGCTCTGCCTCCGCCTTCTTCTTCTGCTCTTCCTCCAATTCATTTAGCGCATTTGGTAAGGCATGTAGTTATATTAACTGGCGCTTTATATATTTTCATATAATTATGATGATAATACAAATAGTAATTCTGAACATTATTTTGTTCCTGTTTTCTCTTTTCCTATACCTTCATCCTTTCTAGTCAATTTCTTTCCCTCTTTTCCATTATGTTATTCCTTGTCACCCTATAATTAATTAGTGGGAAATTCTGTCTATCTGTCTGTCCGTGTGCGTGTGTGTGTCTGTGTCTGTGTGCGTGTGTCTGTCGACCTGTATGTTCGTGTTTTCGTTATTGTTTGCAGTCGTGTTATGTTGTAATTAGGGCGAGATATTGAACGATTAACTTTACTTTTTGGAATCATCCTCCTTCTCTGAACTAAGCCTATATTATGTATATTATAAAGTAAGTTGAGTAAGTATAGACTATACTTATAATAATAATAATAATAATAATAATAACAGTGACAATTTATATGGCGCCGTAACACAGCCATGCCGTTACAAGGGCGCCTCACAGTCAACTAACATCAGGGTAGGCCTTGCAGAACAAATAAGTCTTGAGTCCAGATTTGAAGGAGTCAACTGTGTTAGCCGCTCGCAGGGCAGGAGGAAGACCGTTCCAGCATCTGGGGCCGGCCGCCGAGAAAGCGCGATCGCCAAACCGGGTTTTCATCCGTTTTACGCGAAGATCGCTTTTCTCGAGCGATCGGAGTCGCAACCCGGAGGCGGAAGAATGCGTCCCGATACAGTAATCGCGCAAATATCCAGGCGCGGCCCCATGAAGTGACTTGTAAACCAACAAACAGATTTTGAACTCGATACGATGAGAGACTGGCAGCCAGTGCAGAACATCACGGAGGAGCGGCGTGACATGATCATATTTCCTCCGGTTGCATAGCAGCTTCGCAGCAGCGTTGAGAACGGACTGCAGGCAATCCAAGAGGCACTTGGGCGCACCGACCAGTAGGCTGTTGCAGCGGTCAACCTGAGAGGTGACGAAGGCGGCAACGGCCGCTCTCGCAGCCTCGAAAGGCAAGACCTGATGCAGCCTCTCAGGAGGCGCAGCTGACGAAAGCAGCAGCCAACGATTCGCGCCACGTGACTTCTCTTATAACACAAGTACATGACATCAGTAGGAAGTGTTAGCGATTTTATTTTACTTGCTTCGTCATATAAGGGCTGTGGCCTGCATGTCCTCTCCCATGCCGACTGCTTTGCTCACCGACAATGCAGGACCAACTATTGCATTATCTAATTGAGTTCGCTATGGAAGAAACTGAACCATAAATGTTAGAACTCATATTTTGCCCTGAGGGTTTGAACCCCAATCTTTCACTTGACAGTCACGTACGTTGACCACGCTGGACTGTCCAGCAGCTACGCCCTGAGAATGTGCAACATCTGATATGCGATATCTCTAGACCATAGTCTACTTCTTCAAATGTCCAATCAGCCAATGGCCGTCGTGTCTCGGGATTCTTGGCTTTCGACCCTATAGAATTTGGCTTGTATACGACGATGATTTTGACCATCGACTGTTGCCTGAGCAGAAATACGTTAGCGCTTCAGAAGTTCTTAGGCCTATATTAAATTCTACCTCTTCGAAGACCAAAAGTAGACTTTGATTTGCGACAGGATTTAAATTTGTTCTATTTATTGAGTTTGATTCGAGTAGGCCCATACATGACCAGTTATTAGTTTACCATTACAATTTCACAGACTAGAACGCAACCAATGGCAAGAAACAAATAGCAACAATCTTAATTAGTTTAAAGCACATGAAAATTACAAATTTTATTTTGATGCAACAGATGATTCACGAGGAGAAGAAGTTGACACTGCAGTAGATCGTTGTTTCTCGTAGACGGAATCTGTTCAAAAAAACTTTTAGAAGTTCAACTGTTCTGCTAGAAATATGTTTAACTCCATCAGTTCGCAATCCTTAGATTTGTCATTCAGCCAGGCCATGATCCATGAATGCTGGATCTCCCAAAAAAGCGCTAAATAAATTTCCAGACTTTCACTGCAATACAAACGTATACAGAGAGCAACAGATTGCGGATGAATACACAGATGCTGCTACCTTATGGATTGTCAAAAGGCGCTATATAAACATCATGATCAATGTATAGACATTATAACACTGGACGCCGCATATTTACTTTGATTTAAGATCTGTACAACATTACGTTTATTAAACATACACAGGTACTTCTACAATAATTACCAGGAGTTTGACATTCGTGCGTATACGCCTATTTAGAATGCTAATAATAATGATAATTGTGAGCAGCAGTTGTTATCCATTGTCTTAACTTCTGCGACCTGGATAAACATATGTAGGCCTACGTCAGAAACTCGAAACCCATGGCCTTTCTTCCTCATCCATCCATAATGTAACCAAAGCCACTACCATTGCTAAACTTCTAAATGCCTCCCCATCCTGGTGGGGTCTTACCCCGGCTTCCGATAAAGAACGTCTGGAAAAACTCCTAAAAGAGCCAAACGCCTAGGTTACTTAGAACAATCTTTTCCAACAGTCTCTGAACTTGCCAATATAGCCGATGCGAAACTCCTTTTCTCCATATTACACAACCCCAAGCATGTACTTCACCAACTCCTACCCCCACTCCGACCCCTCTCCTCTCACCAATTAAGACCTAGAGCACACAACCATACTCTCCCACCCAAAGACAACTCTCAATTTATTCCCAGATCCTTCTATAAAAATATTTACTAGTTATTTTAAAAATGTTTAATTAACTTTTTATTATCCATTATCACTCATGTTAGCATTTCTGCGTTTTTGTCACATTGTTTTTCGCAATAAAGCGAATATACGATACGATACGAATACATGCAGTGAGCTGTTCCAGTCTCCACACAGCCCGGTCGCCGGATGCATGCTTCGTTCTGCGATATGGATTGATCTCGCTGTTCCACTGTCTCACATCTCGATACGTACACGTCGGGCTTCTCTGTCGTTGAACCATCGTTATGGAACCATTTACCTACTGAAATTCGATGAATTCCACTTATTGCTGACTGTATTGCATTTTCTCGAACGGTAAAGACACCTTTTTCCATCTGACTGATAGGCTACATTCGCAACGCCTCGTAGAGGCTCTTGAGACAAGTGTTCTATTACATTACATTACATTCACAGACAACTATCTACATTCTTAGACCTATTTATTGCTTCTGAATGTACTAGGGTCATATATTCAGTCCACGATCTATACTTGATTACAGTTCGGTATCTCTGTTTAACTACGTGAATTCGCGTCTTATGAAAGCGGCTGTATTTACGTAACGGACGGCAGATGTTCGACGAGAGAGGGAGTGTTTTTAACGATGCAATATTTTATGCTACACCCAGCGCGGTCCTGACAGTTGGCACGTTGCTTTGCCCGGCTTCGATAAAACGACAGACGCTCGCTGGACTGACGCAAGACAATGTGCGGATAGCATCAGTTGCTGCATGCTACCGATTCGGAGGTAGGTCTCTCTATGTGTGTACGTCTGTCTTTCCTACATATAAGACACGGAGGCGGTGATCTAGCCGGTGATTGCAAGTCCGTGGTGGTGGGATTTACTCGTTCGATTCTGTATGTATTTTGAGGCAGTGGAGTTGGACTTAGCCGTAGCTCAGGCCACACGCCTGTTTATGTATTAGGTTTGTTTTACTGCATACATGACCTATGAGCCAACGGAGGTTAGTTGCTTTAGCGCAGAGATGCTTTATTTTCTGGATTCGTTGTCTTATTGAACGACACAGCGAACGTCTGTTTATCTACCTGTCTGTCTATCTGACTGCCTGTCTGACTGCCTGTCTGACTGCCTGTCTATCTGAATGCCTGTCTATGTGACTGCGTGCACGTTACACTATATCTCTGGCTTTGTCTGCCTGAATGTTTGATCGACTGCATTCTAGTTTGATTGTCATTATATTCTACGCTTTCCTGTCGTACTTCCTACTTGTGTGCAGTGTGATTTTCCTTACAGGTTTTATTTTAGTTATAGTTATAGTTATAGTTAATGATTTTTTATTTTAGTTATAGTTATAGTTATAGTTAGTATTATTTTTTTTTAGTTATAGTTATAGTTATAGTTAATGGATTTTTATTTTAGTTAATTTTAGTTACTACTTAGTTACAATAATTAAGTCTATAAGCAAAATTGTGCGTATTAATACGCTGTTTCACAATTTACTCAGAGCTATGAAAACCTTTGAAGCATGGGTACATTCAGCTTCATCAATACACGAGTTTCAAAGTAACTGACAAATTTCACAATAAAAATTTCGCATTTTCGTTCTCATTTATGTCGTATCGTCCATATTGCACTTCCTATTTTTATTTTTTGTATTAACGAAAATAAAGATGAATTTTCGTTAGTGTTATTTTCGTTATAGTTATAGTTATAGTTAATGATATTTTTTAGTTATAGTTATAGTTATCGTTAACGAAATCATTTTATTTTCGTTAACGAACATTTTCGTTATCGTTATCGTTAACGAAAATCACACTGCTTGTGTGTAGGCCTGCGCACCCATCTGTCTGCCTTTGCCTGTCCTCTGCAGTGACTGCCTACTGTGTTCGGCTGAAACGTAACCTAGGTATTTTCGTGACTTTGGTGAATTACATGGGTACCCATGGCCGAAGCTTTTTGTTCGACTGACTGACTGACTGACTGAATGAATGAATGAATGACTGAGTGACTGAACAACTGACTGAACTATTGACTGACTGACTGACTGACTGACTGACTTACTGAATGACTGACTGACTGAGTGACTGACTGAGTGACTGACTGACTGACTGAATGACTGACTGATTGATTAATTGACCGACTGACTGACTGACTGACCGACTGACTGACTGAATGAATGAATGAATGAATGAATGAATAAATGAATGAATGAATGAATAAATGAATGAATGAATGAATGAATGAACGACTGACTGACTGATTGAGTGACTGACTGACTGACTGACTGACTGACTGACTGACCGACCGACCGACCGACTAACCGACTGACTGCCCGACCCACTCACTGACTAGGTTTGACAGGAAACGCAGCTGCTTATATCCGGCAAAAGGTGACGAAAGAGGGGACACAAGTTGATTTGTTTGTGAATGTTGAAGGTGTCGTTTGACCTTATGACTTTCATTTGAAATTTCGGTTGATCTAGGACGAGTAGCGCGGCCTAGAGCGGTGGAGTCGACGGTCATTAGTTGTCACCTGCGCTGAAGAGGTCTAAAGCAATAGGCTGGTCGTCGCAGCCGCTGCTCTTACACTCATCTCGTGAGCTACTAAGGACAAGTGAGTGTCTGTTTGTCTTTGTCGAGGTGACAAAGAGGCGGAGGGCAAAGATGGGTCACATCTCTCACCTTTCGCGCTCTCCAAGTGGCCGACCTGTCGCATTTAGAGCTGCCGCTTTAGTTTATTCGTCCTTATACCACCGCCATATCTACTCGTTCAAGAGTGCGTCCGCACGGACGGACGGACGGACGGAAGGACGTCCTTCCGTCCGTCCGTCCGTCTTTCTACCTCCGTTTGTCTGTCCGTCTCTACCCTTCGTCCGTCCGTCCGTCTGTCCGTCTGTCCGTATCTACCCTTTGTCCGTTTGTTCGTCAATTCGTCTCTACCCTTTGTCCGTCTGTCTGTCTCTACCCTCCCTCCGTTCGTCCGTCTATCCGTCTCTACCCTCCGTCCGTCTGTCCGTCTGTCCGTCTCTACCCTCCCTCCATTCGTCCGTCTGCACTCTTAAAATTGCAGAGTTTTCTCAGCTATGCTTTTCTTAGTTGTTATGATAGACTTAATGGAACTATGCAAAATTGCTGTTGCAAGAGAAAATGTAGTTTAGTCAGCGTCTTTACCTGGAAGAGGTAACTTGCGCTTTGGTAATTCTCTAAGAATGCATAGAGGCTAGGCATTCTCAAACTGACTATGCGCTAACGTGTCTTCACAAAGCGTTTGTCTTTATACCTAATCCAAATACTTATGCAGGCTATGACCCTTAGTCTCTAGCATCGCAACTTCCGTATACATAATCAACTATGCAAGTTAGCTGGCTAGCAGCAATGATCGTCCGTCATTAAGCCCCGCCAAGAGGCTTTGCTGCATTAACAACGCCACATAGCCAGACATCAGTTATCTGTCCGATTTGAACACCGTTGATTGGCTATTGGCTATCAAGGAATAGGCTCACGATTTTCAAACCCCGTCGACCGTCCACGAGGCAATTAACTTCCTAATCACTTAAACATCTGGCAATCTGTAGAGGATGACCACTGTGTGGTGTATATATAAGGACGTCTATTCGTCTCTAATGTACTTGTTCGTCCGTCATCCGTCTCTACCCTGATGTATCCGTTCGTCCGATCTATTCGTCTCTACCCGATGTAATCGTAATACTGAACTGTATCATCGTCCGTTGTTAGACACATCGTCTCTAGACGAAGTCCGTTCGTCCGTCTATCCGTCTCGAATGCTCGACAATAAAATTTGATCCGTCTCTAGTTTGTTTCTCAGAGCCTTTTCTGAATTATACCTATCCCTCCGTTCGTCCGTCAGCAGTCTCTGGAATAGTCCGTTCGTCCGTGGATACGTCTCTACCCTTAACAGCCAACGTTCGACAGCGATTCTACAACGTCTCTACCAAAACAACTACAACAACGACTACAACAAGGGAGGCCACATTCCACGTCGCCTCCAAGTCAGCAATGGACCACCAGCGAATCATCAACGCAACAACGACTACAGCTCAAGATCGAGAAGTGCCATTCGTCTCTAAGTAGTAGCTTCGGCCGTGCGTCCACAGGTCCAACGCAACAACTACCCTCCGTACCGTTCGTCTACAGCCACACAATAACTGGAACGGAAACCGTCACATCAGCAGTAACAACAACTAAGTCCGTCAGTCCGTCTGTCAACAACAACAACCTTCGTCCGTTCGTCCGTCTATCCGTCTCTACTCCGTCTGTCCGTTCGTCATAATGAAAACCCTTCGTCCAACTACCCTCCCATAGTTCGTCCGTCTATTCGTCAGAGCCCCCTCTACGTCCGCTAATTACGAGTCCGTCTTCGTCCGTTCGTCCGTCTATTCGTCTCTACCCTACCCGTTCATCCGGCATTCGTCTCTACCGCTACAACGCTAATTCCGTTTATCTATCCGTCTCTAAGCGTGTCCGTAGTCTGACCCGTCTCTACCCTTGCGTTCGTCCGTCTATTCGATCTACTTCGTCCGTTCTTCCGTCTATCCGTCTCTACCCTTCGTCTAATCGTCCGTCTACGTCTCTACCCTCCGTCCGTTCGTCCGTCTATCCGTCTCTACCCTTCGTCCGTTCGTCCGTCTATCCGTCTCTACCCTTCGTCCGTTCGTCCGTCTATCCGTCTCTCCCTCCCGTCCGTCTGTCTGTCTTACCCTCCGTCCATTCGTCCGTCTATCCGTCTCTACCCTTCGTCCGTCTGTCCGTCTGTCCGTCTCTACCCTCCCTGTCCGTCTGTCTGTTCGTCTCTACCCTCCGTTCGTCCGTCTGTCCGTCTCTACCCTCCGTCCGTTCGTCCGTCTGTCCGTCTCTACCCTCCCTCCATTCGTCCGTCTGTTCGTCTCTACCCTTCGTCCGTTCGTCCGTCTGTCCGTCTCTACCCTCCCTCCGTTCGTCCGTCTATTCGTCTCTACCCTCCTTCGTCCGTTCGTCCGTCTATTCGTCTCTACCCTTCGTCCGTTCGTCCGTCTATCCGTCTCTACCCTTCGTCCGTTCGTCCGTCTATTCGTCTCTACCCTTCGTCCGTTCGTCCGTCTATCCGTCTCTACCCTTCGTCCGTTCGTCCGTCTATTCGTCTCTACCCTTCGTCCGTTCGTCCGTCTATTCGTCTCTACCCTTCGTCCGTTCGTCCGTCTATTCGTCTCTACCCTCCGTCCGTTCGTCCGTCTATCCGTCTCTACACTCTTAAATTTGCAAAGTTAAATCAGCCGAATCCGCAGTCAACACAACTAAGATTCATAGCTAAAAATTAGCTTCCTAAGCCTTGAGCTGATCCACGTAAGTTTGCGTAGTTATCAGAATGTACGTGATTTGCCTTAATATCAAGCTGATTCTCCTATGCAAGCTGTAGGTGGGTCAGCTACGCATGCTTAGCTGGATTTCGTAATTAGCGTTGTAGCGGGGGCTCTGGCTGCCTATGTAGGGTAACTACGCATGCTTAGCTGGATCTCGTAATTAGTGTAGTAGCGGGGGCTCTGGCTGCCTATGTAGGGTAACTATGCAAGCGTAGTTGGCTTTTCATTATGCCTTGTTGCTTCTGTGGTCGCCTGGATGTCGATGCTGTTGTTGTTGTTGTTGTTGTTGCGTGTGTTGCTGTTGTCTTAGTTGTTGTTACTGCTGATGTGGCGGTTTCCGTTCCAGTTATTGTGTGGCTGTAGTCGCGGTGTAAGTAGTAGTAGTTGTTGTTGCGTTGGTCACCTGTGGCCATACGGCCGAAGCTACTACTTCTGTTGGCATTTCTCGATCTTGAGCTGTAGTCGTTGTTGCGTTGATGATTCGCTGGTGGTCCATTGCTGACTTGGAGGCGACGTGGAATGTGGCCTCCCTTGTTGTAGTCGTTGTTGTAGTTGTTTTGGTGAGAGTTGTTGTAGAATCGCTGTCGTCGTTGGCTGTTAAGGGCTAGATTCGTATCCATAGACCTAGACTATTCCAGGCGCTGCTGATGTTAGACATAAGGGATAGGTATAATTCAGAAAAGGCTCTGGTTTTGAAACAAACTAGAGACTTTTCAAATTTTATTGTCGAGCATTCGACCTTTCGTCTTCTCGACTTCGTCTGGAATGATGTGTCTAACAACGCTCTATGATACAGTTCAGTATTACAATTACATCGTGTATATAAATATATCTAATCTTACGCATACATCAGTGTTATACACATGCGTTCAACAAGTACATTCTATCTAAATATACGTCCTTATATATACACCACACAGTGGTCATCCTCTACAGATTGCCAGATGTTTAAGTGATTAGGAAGTTAATTGCCTCGTGGACGGTCGACCGGGGTTTGAAAATCGTGCAGCCTATTCCTTGATAGCCAATAGCCAATCAACGGTGTTCAAATCCGATGCAGATAACTGATGTCTGGCTATGTGGCGTTGTTAATGCAGCAAAGCCTCTTGGCGGGGCTTAATGGCTGCCGATCATTGCTGCTAGCCAGCTAACTTGCATAGTTGATTATGTATACCTAAGTTGCGATGCTATTGCAACTAAGGGTCATAGCCTGCATAAGTATTTGGATTAGGTATAAAGACAAACGCTTTGTGAAGACACGTTAGCGCATAGTCAGTTTGAGAATGCCTAGCCTCTATGCATTCTTAGCAGAATTACCAAAGCGCAAGTTACCTCTTCCAGCTAAAGTTTGCTGACTAAACTACATTTTCTCTTGCAACAGCAATTTTGCATAGTTCCATTAAGTCTATCATAACAACTAAGAAAAGCATAGCTGAGAAAACTCTGCAATTTTAAGAGTGTACCCTTCGTCCGTTCGTCCGTCTATCCGTCTCTACCCTCCGTCCGTTCGTCTGTCCGTCTCTACCCTTCGTCCGTTCGCCCGTCTATCCGTCTCTACTTTTCGTCCGTTCGTCCGTCTATCCGTCTCTACCCTCCCTCCGTTCGTCCGTCTATCCGTCTCTACCCTTCGTCCGTTCGTCCGTCTATCCGTCTCTACCCTCCGTCCGTTCGTCCGTCTATCCGTCTCTACCCTCCCTCCGTTCGTCCGTCTGTCCATCTCTACCCTCCCTCCATTCGTCCGTCTATTCGTCTCTACCCTTCGTCCGTTCGTCCGTCTATCCGTCTCTACCCTCCCTCCGTTCGTCCGTCTATCCGTCTCTACCCTTCGTCCGTTCGTCCGTCTATCCGTCTCTACCCTCCGTCCGTTCGTCTGTCCGTCTCTACCCTTCGTCCGTTCGTCCGTCTATTCGTCTCTACCCTTCGTCCGTCTGTCCGTCTGTCCGTCTCTACCCTTCGTCCGTTCGTCCGTCTATCCGTCTCTACCCTCCCTCCGTTCGTCCGTCTGTCCATCTCTACCCTCCCTCCATTCGTCCGTCTATTCGTCTCTACCACTCCTTCCGTTCGTCCGTCCTGTCCGTCTGTAAATTCGTCTCTACCCTTCGTCCGTTCGTCCGTCTATTCGTCTCTACCCTTCGTCCGTTCGTCCGTCTATTCGTCTCTACCCTCCGTCCGTTCGTCTGTCCGTCTCTACCCTTCGTCCGTTCGTCCGTCTATTCGTCTCTACCCTTCGTCCGTTCGTCCGTCTATTCGTCTCTACCCTCCGTCCGTTCGTCCGTCTGTCTGTCTCTACCCTTCGTCCGTTCGTCCGTCTATTCGTCTCTACCCTTCGTCCGTTCGTCCGTCTATCCGTCTCTACCCTTCGTCCGTTCGTCCGTCTGTCCGTCTCTACCCTTCGTCCGTTCGTCTGTCTATTCGTCTCTACCCTCCCTCCGTCCGTCCATCTGTTCGTCTCTACCCTTCGTCCGTTCGTCCGTCTGTCCGTCTCTACCCTTCGTCCGTTCGCCCGTCTGTCTGTCTCTACCCTTCGTCCGTTCGTCCGTCTATCCATCTCTACCCTTCGTCCGTTCGCCCGTCTGCCCGTCTGTCCGTCTCTACCCTTCGTCCGTCTATTAGTCTCTACCCTTCGTCCGTTCGTCCGTCTATTCGTCTCTACCCTTCGTCCGTTCGTCCGTCTATTCGTCTCTACCCTTCGTCCGTTCGTCCGTCTATTCGTCTCTACCCTTCGTCCGTTCGTCCGTCTATTCGTCTCTACCCTTCGTCCGTTCGTCCGTCTATTCGTCTCTACCCTTCGTCCGTTCGTCCGTCTATTCGTCTCTACCCTTCGTCCGTTCGTCCGTCTATTCGTCTCTACCCTCCGTCCGTTCGTCCGTCTATCCGTCTCTACACTCTTAAATTTGCAAAGTTAAATCAGCCGAATCCGCAGTCAACACAACTAAGATTCATAGCTAAAAATTAGCTTCCTAAGCCTTGAGCTGATCCACGTAAGTTTGCGTAGTTATCAGAATGTACGTGATTTGCCTTAATATCAAGCTGATTCTCCTATGCAAGCTGTAGGTGGGTCAGCTACGCATGCTTAGCTGGATTTCGTAATTAGCGTTGTAGCGGGGGCTCTGGCTGCCTATGTAGGGTAACTACGCATGCTTAGCTGGATCTCGTAATTAGTGTAGTAGCGGGGGCTCTGGCTGCCTATGTAGGGTAACTATGCAAGCGTAGTTGGCTTTTCATTATGCCTTGTTGCTTCTGTGGTCGCCTGGATGTCGATGCTGTTGTTGTTGTTGTTGTTGTTGCGTGTGTTGCTGTTGTCTTAGTTGTTGTTACTGCTGATGTGGCGGTTTCCGTTCCAGTTATTGTGTGGCTGTAGTCGCGGTGTAAGTAGTAGTAGTTGTTGTTGCGTTGGTCACCTGTGGCCATACGGCCGAAGCTACTACTTCTGTTGGCATTTCTCGATCTTGAGCTGTAGTCGTTGTTGCGTTGATGATTCGCTGGTGGTCCATTGCTGACTTGGAGGCGACGTGGAATGTGGCCTCCCTTGTTGTAGTCGTTGTTGTAGTTGTTTTGGTGAGAGTTGTTGTAGAATCGCTGTCGTCGTTGGCTGTTAAGGGCTAGATTCGTATCCATAGACCTAGACTATTCCAGGCGCTGCTGATGTTAGACATAAGGGATAGGTATAATTCAGAAAAGGCTCTGGTTTTGAAACAAACTAGAGACTTTTCAAATTTTATTGTCGAGCATTCGACCTTTCGTCTTCTCGACTTCGTCTGGAATGATGTGTCTAACAACGCTCTATGATACAGTTCAGTATTACAATTACATCGTGTATATAAATATATCTAATCTTACGCATACATCAGTGTTATACACATGCGTTCAACAAGTACATTCTATCTAAATATACGTCCTTATATATACACCACACAGTGGTCATCCTCTACAGATTGCCAGATGTTTAAGTGATTAGGAAGTTAATTGCCTCGTGGACGGTCGACCGGGGTTTGAAAATCGTGCAGCCTATTCCTTGATAGCCAATAGCCAATCAACGGTGTTCAAATCCGATGCAGATAACTGATGTCTGGCTATGTGGCGTTGTTAATGCAGCAAAGCCTCTTGGCGGGGCTTAATGGCTGCCGATCATTGCTGCTAGCCAGCTAACTTGCATAGTTGATTATGTATACCTAAGTTGCGATGCTATTGCAACTAAGGGTCATAGCCTGCATAAGTATTTGGATTAGGTATAAAGACAAACGCTTTGTGAAGACACGTTAGCGCATAGTCAGTTTGAGAATGCCTAGCCTCTATGCATTCTTAGCAGAATTACCAAAGCGCAAGTTACCTCTTCCAGCTAAAGTTTGCTGACTAAACTACATTTTCTCTTGCAACAGCAATTTTGCATAGTTCCATTAAGTCTATCATAACAACTAAGAAAAGCATAGCTGAGAAAACTCTGCAATTTTAAGAGTGTACCCTTCGTCCGTTCGTCCGTCTATCCGTCTCTACCCTCCGTCCGTTCGTCTGTCCGTCTCTACCCTTCGTCCGTTCGCCCGTCTATCCGTCTCTACTTTTCGTCCGTTCGTCCGTCTATCCGTCTCTACCCTCCCTCCGTTCGTCCGTCTATCCGTCTCTACCCTTCGTCCGTTCGTCCGTCTATCCGTCTCTACCCTCCGTCCGTTCGTCCGTCTATCCGTCTCTACCCTCCCTCCGTTTCGTCCGTCTGTCCGTCTCTACCCTCCCTCCGTTCGTCCGTCTGTTCGTCTCTGCCCCCTAGATCCGTCCGTTCGTCCGTCATCCGTCTCTGATCCCTCCTCCCGTTCGTCCGTCTGTCCGTCTCTGCCCTTCGTCCGTTCGTCCGTCTATCCGTCTCTACCATCTCCGTCCGTTCGTCTGTCCGTCTCTACCCTTCGTCCGTTCGTCCGTCTATTCGTCTCTACCCTTCGTCCGTCTGTCCGTCTGTCCGATCTGATACCCTTCGTCCGTTCGTCCGTCTATCCGTCTCTACCCTCCCTCCGTTCGTCCGTCTGTCCATCTCTACCCTCCCTCCGTTCGTCCGTCTGTTCGTCTCTGCCCTCCTTCCGTTCGTCCGTCTGTCTGTCCGTCTGTCCGTCTCTGCCCTTCGTCCGTTCGTCCGTCTGTTCGTCTCTACCCGACTCGTCCGTTCGTCCGATCTATTCGTCTCTGCCGCCTCCGTCCGTTCGATCTGTCCGTCTCTGCCCTTCGTCCGTTCGTCCGTCTGTTCGTCTCTACCCTTCGTCCGTTCGTCCGTCTGTTCGTCTCTACCCTCCGTCCGTTCGTCCGTCTGTCTGTCTCTGCCCTTCGTCCGTTCGTCCGTCTGTTCGTCTCTACCCTTCGTCCGTTCGTCCGTCTATCCGTCTCTGCCCTTCGTCCGTTCGTCCGTCTGTCTGTCTCTACCCTTCGTCCGTTCGTCTGTCTGTTCGTCTCTGTCCTTCCGTCCGTCCGTCCGTCTGTTCGTCTCTACCCTTCGTCCGTTCGTCCGTCTGATCCGTCTCTACCCTTCGTCCGTTCGCCCGTCTGTCTGTCTCTCCCTTCGTCCGTTCGTCCGTCTATCCATCTCTACCCTTCGTCCGTTCGCCCGTCTGCCCGTCTGTCCGTCTGTACCCTTCGTCCGTCTATTAGTCTCTACCCTTCGTCCGTTCGTCCGTCTGTTCGTCTCTGCCCTTCGTCCGTTCGTCCGTCTGTTCGTCTCTGCCCCCTTCGTCCGTTCGTCCGTCTATTCGTCTCTGCCCTTCGTCCGTTCGTCCGTCTGTTCGTCTCTACCCTTCGTCCGTTCGTCCGTCTGTTCGTCTCTACCCTTCGTCCGTTCGTCCGTCTATTCGTCTCTACCCTTCGTCCGTTCGTCCGTCTATCCGTCTCTACCCTCCGTCCGTTCGTCCGTCTATTCGTCTCTGCCCTCCGTCCGTTCGTCCGTCTATCCGTCTCTACCCCTCCGTCCATTCGTCCGTCTATTCGTCTCTACCCTTCGTCCGTTCGTTCGTCTGTTCGTCTCTACCCGTCCGTCCGTTTCGTCCGTCTGTCCGTCCTCTGCCCTCCGTCCGTTCGTCTGTCCGTCTCTACCCTTCGTCCGTTCGTCCGTCTATTCGTCTCTACCCTTCGTCCGTTCGTCCGTCCGTCTCTACCCTCCGTTCGTCCGTCTGTCTGTCTCTACCCTTCGTCCGTTCGTCCGTCTATTCGTCTCTACCCTTCGTCCGTTCGTCCGTCTGTCCGTCTCTACCCTTCGTCCGTTCGTCTGTCTATTCGTCTCTACCCTCCCTCCGTCCGTCCATCTGTTCGTCTCTACCCTTCGTCCGTTCGTCCGTCTGTCCGTCTCTACCCTTCGTCCGTTCGCCCGTCTGTCTGTCTCTACCCTTCGTCCGTTCGTCCGTCTATCCATCTCTACCCTTCGTCCGTTCGCCCGTCTGCCCGTCTGTCCGTCTCTACCCTTCGTCCGTCTATTAGTCTCTACCCTTCGTCCGTTCGTCCGTCTATTCGTCTCTACCCTTCGTCCGTTCGTCCGTCTATTCGTCTCTACCCTTCGTCCGTTCGTCCGTCTATTCGTCTCTACCCTTCGTCCGTTCGTCCGTCTATTCGTCTCTACCCTTCGTCCGTTCGTCCGTCTATTCGTCTCTACCCTTCGTCCGTTCGTCCGTCTATCCGTCTCTACCCTCCGTCCGTTCGTCCGTCTATTCGTCTCTACCCTTCGTCCGTTCGTCCGTCTATTCGTCTCTACCCTTCGTCCGTTCGTCCGTCTATTCGTCTCTACCCTCCGTCCGTCCGTCTATCCGTCTCTACCCTCCCTCCGTTCGTCCGTTTCTACCCTCCGTCCGTCCGTCCGTCTGTCCGTCTGAATATGTCTCACTCTCTGTATCTGTTTCGTTCACTCTCACTGTGTACGTGTGTCTCGTTATCTAGTTCAATCAGTCAGTCAGTCAGTATAATTTCGCACTCTATAGGCTGATAAAAGTAATTAATTGTTCAGGTATTTCGCTCACCTTCGTTTTTTTCCTTCAGTTATACTGAAGGTGTTTTCTCAGGCAGAGGTTCAAATAACAATACGACCAAAAAGGTGCAAAGTCACACGTATCTATGTCAACTTGAACTGAAGTACCTGGCTCTTTAGGACTATTTATGAAAACAACATTATAGGCCGATCGCTATCGCTCGTTTGCATTGTACGCCTACGTTTAGTCTGTATAGTAGGCCTATATTCCTAGTTTCAGAATTAAAAATTCTCTAATGTATAGCCTATGTATGTTTGACCGTTTGTCTATTTATGTACGTATCGTAATCGTATTTGAGCATTTATATAGCTCTTGTAAGAGAAAATTACCCAGAGGAACTCCCGGTCTCACAACACAAGAACAGATCATTCATTCATTCATTCATTCATTTCATTCTGAGTAGTAGTAGTAGTAGTAGTAGTAGTAGTAGTAGTAGTAGTAGTAGTAGTAGTAGTAGTAGTAGTAGTAGTAGTAGTAGTAGTAGTAGTAGTAGTAGTAGTAGTAGTAGTAGTAGTAGTGGTGGTGGTGGTGGTGGTGGTGGTGGTGGTGGTGGTAGTAGTAGTAGTAGTAGTTGTTGTAGTTGTTGACTTGTTGTTGTAGTTGTAGTGGCAGTGGAAGTAGTAGCAGCAGCAGTATATAGGCCTAGTAGTACTGGTAGTGAGAGTGGGAGTAGAAGTAGTAGTAATGATAGTGGTAGTGACAGAGGTAGTAAATGGTCTATGTATTTATATGTATTTATATCAGGCCAAATTATCAAATCGCTTCTACGTGCAAGCAGCTGGAAAGAGAAAAGTCACATGATCAATAGTTTGGGATGTATGCGAAGGTGGAAGTAATATAGAACATTTCAGTACATAAAGGTGTAGCAAAACTAGCCGATATAATTGAGCTAACAGGTGAGTTTAAGGTATACCTAGAAAATGCACCTGTCTAGTATAATACGCACACGAATGCGCATGTGCTTGCTCAGGTTCGTGTGTAATTGGACGTTTGCGGACGCATAACGTTTTCCATTTTTTAATTAAGGACTATTTTTAGTGATGTCAGTATGCGAACAGGTTGAACATTAAAAATTAGGTCGTGTGCAATGGACTCAGTCAACTATCACGGAAGTTTCGAGTGTTTGGGGTCATTTGAGTCGATGAGGCGATCGTTTAGGGTGGTGCTATATAGAAGTCAAGATAGGCATGTCTGGGCATGTCCAATCACCACGACACATAAACAGGGCTACGTGCTTCTCAAGAGTAAGAAGGCAATACGGTTTCGTGTTTCGCTGCTATTGTTGACTGCACTTCCTCTCTCTTAGTGTCTGACTTAGTCCATCGAGTCTTTGACTATAGGCCAGAGGCCTATTGCATGTGATGCACTGATGTTCCGAGTAACGCGTGGAGTTGTAGCGCTGTGAGTGTTCTAACTGTTCTTTCTCTATGGCACATTTC
>JACEVL010001472.1:0-29837 GCA_020284085.1 Aporrectodea caliginosa
GTATTCACGTGTCCTTATCCAGGATGTAACGTTGACTGGCAGTACTTTCTAGTCAAACACGTTGCTAATCTGACCCCGCAGCAAATACAGGAGTTTGAAGCCAGAATTACCAAAAGCGAGTTAAGCAAGGATAAGAGAAACCAGATGTGTCCGCGTTGCCAAACCTGGTGTCGCAGAGACGATCTGGCAAACAACTGTATGGAATGTCCCAACTGCACGACATTGCAAGGTGGAAAGAAATACCTCTTCTGTTGGGCTTGTCTTTGCGAGTGGAAAGCACCAGGTCTGCATGGTAATGTATGCGGAAATCCAAACTGCCTTGATAAACGGATCCAGATTCTATCCACATGCCCAGAAAAGATGATCCTTTCGCGGATGGCTCCCTCTGTTCGGGGATGTCCCAAGTGTGGGACTCTCTACGAGTATAAGGAATTTTGCACACAGATGCACTGCTCTGCATGTAACCATTTTTTCTGCTTCTACTGCTTGAAAGGAGCGACGACGAAAGCAGGACTTCAGTGTATACCGTATAATTCTACCTGCACAGTTGCTTCTCGTCAAACTGAGTTGCCGGCTGGAATCTGATAAAGAGACTATGCCTTGGTTACGCTGGACGAAGTGAATCCCCATCTATGTTTGGCTTAGGCCGATGACTACACCTCTGTTGTTCTACTGTAATAAGTGCAATAGGTGTAAGTCTAAAGGTTTCGAAACAGTGTTGCAGAGAGCTTTAAGTAGGCTATTTCTTGACTTAATTTTCGAACGATTAAGTGTATAAATTAGATAATTTAACTTAATTGCTGTAATTATTTAAATAGTAGGTGCTCAGCATCTTATAAATCTGTACTAAGCTGTTCTAACATAAATCTCTAGCTGCAGACTACGTCTGTAAGTATAGGCTACAGTCTGCAGCTAGAGACCTGTGCTCGTTAGCATTAGAATTTTATTATACGGTACTATGATCTACGCTACAATCTGGAGTTATTTTCCACTGCTCTTCGAAACGGACGGTTTCTTAACCCTCGGGCTACCAAAGGGAAGGTGGTTGCCACCCCCCACGTTTTTATGCATAATTTTTTCCCATATGGAATATAATTTCGTGCATTTTAGGTAGCTGTAGCAGATTCATTGGCGCACATTTTGAGGTAAACATCATGGTGGTAGCCCACGCCATTAAAAAGTTATACCTGATATACCTGAGGCACCAGAGGTGGGTGGATACCAACCCCCTTAGTTTTTCGACTATAGCTTATTGACTGTTCTTCCTAGAAGAGAAACAATTATATCATTCTTTAGAGGGAATGCAGGGGCTTCATTTGCATACCTACAGCTTTGTTTTATGAAAACCGAAAGTGATCAAAATAAATAATAATACGCGTAATATGTGGAAAATGGCTGAATGGAAGTACTCCCTTAGTTTTTTTGTCTGTAGCGTATTCATTTGTCTTCCTGGAAGAGAAACAGAGATACCATTCTTGAGGGAATGTAGGGCTTCACCTTTTGCGTACCTACATCTTTGTCTTTTGAATACCGGAAGTGATCAAAATAAATATTAATACGCGTAATCTGTGTGAAAACTGTGAATACAGCATTACAACGTAAACCGATATATAGGCCCTATGTATGAATATATATGTATGGATGTACATTTCTACTATATAAACATGTGTAGGGATGATTGTGTGTGTATCTTTTATACATGATTAGTTTCAAAACACACGTAATCTTATATTTGTTTATCCAAAAAGTAAAATAATAACGCAATAATATAAAATATTGCTAATTAATGGGTTCCGTTGTTAAAAGTGATGTAATTTCGAGGTGCATTCACATAATGTACAACTAAATATACCATTCTGTGCAGAAATGAATGCTGAATCCATTGCTATATTACAAGTTATGATATGTGAAACGAAACACGAAATCCAGGGGGTGGTAACCACCCCCCCTTGGTAGCCAGTGTTATTCGAAACTGACGGTTTCTTAAAAGTAATGGCTGATTAAACATACACTTGTGTGGCAGAAGATTCACACTGGAAGCTTCTGAGACTGGCATATACACAACTGTTGTGAATGAATAAGTGAATTAATTAATTAATTAATTAATTCTGACTGAGAATTTATATAGCGCCTCTTCAAGATATCTACTCAGAGGCGCTCTCTGCGCTAGCCTATATGATGTTAAATGTCACTACAAACGAATATAGGCCTATTACACTGTATTCTTAAATTCTTGTATTCTTGTATATTACATTGTATTCCTAAATTGCATTCTTCTATCAGAAAATTTTGCTCAGTTACTTTAGAAGGGCACCAAACCGTCTGAAAAACGATCACAGTGGTTGCTAATGTTAATTTCATACCTATGAAGGCTTTGACTAGGCCCTAGACACCACTGACACATGACACTATTATCAAACTGCATGTTCTAATAAAGCGCAATATTCATGAGGCAGCTATAGGGCATATGAGAAACTTATTGACGCATTACAGATCGTTTGTGATGTCAGATGTCCGAAGTAGGAGATAGACCTGCTTCCAGACAAGACAATGCGCTGAACAATTCAGTATCTCCATCTGAACTTCGACCTTGTCATTACCTACATAAAGCGGATGAGGCCACTCGGAGTTTACAAAACCCTTGGAACATATATAGCCAAAAATTATTTCCTATTCACGGTTCGGGCATCTAAAATTGCAAACGCTTTGCAATAATCAATGACTTTCTCATACGACCTTGCCGCCTCTTAAATATCACGACGCACTATATCGAGGTCGTATAACAGGGATCATAATAATAATAGGTCATGTTATGGTGGTGTGTAGTTCCAAGCCAAACCCAAACATCAGCTTGTGAAACTAAAAAAACTATTGGCTCCATGCATTTTCTTTTGTGGCAGAATTTCATCCATATTATTGATACGTGTGTGGGTACACGTGTTGCTCTAGACAATAGTTGAAGCGATTAAAAATTGAGATATTTCACACTTGATATTCGGGGAGAAAAGCAACTACGTTTCTCCAACTAGAATAACTTGAAGGGTTCGCCTTTATCAAGGTCACGAATATTCATCACATTTGGTTCCTACATCCAAATGAACGGCTCTGGGGAATAGATTCTCACTTGTGATCTCAACATCCACACTGGCATCCGTTCCGTTCCACTTTCTTTCCTACCTCAATGGATTCAATATGAACCAACGCATTTCTGTTCAATTCACAAATACAACCACACTATTGACCTAGTCAACAATCTTGATCATCCGGTTTGTCACCAGTCCTCACTTGCAAACTTTATTCACCTTCTGAGATCTATTGCCTGCTGTAATAACCAACCTCAGTGTCAAACCATACTTGTACCAACCAAAACTATGTTCATTCATTCGTATTCGCTTAACTGACCTTGATGTATTCAAACCAGACTTGTATACGAGACATAAAACTCGAGACCGAGACCGAGACAGTGGGGTCCGAGACCGAGACCGAGACAGTGGGGTCCGTGCCCGAGATGAGACGAGACACCAGATCCCGAGACAGTTCGAGACAGTTCAAAACGAGTGAAATGCACATTGAACACAAGTCCCGAAACAATTTTTCTCAATTTTTGAAGCCTAATACAAGGGTCAAGACACTGAAATCAGCCGATCACCTGAATTGTATAAACTATAAAGAAATTAAATATTTCAGCCATTCTGAAATCTTCTAAATGATTCTAAAATTTAAACCAACGAAATTCCATATATGCCCTAGGCCTAATAGCGATTTAGCGACATAAGTCACATCATTCACCTTGAGAAACTAGATGTTCCTCCAAGCGTTTCGCTTATGTTGGCTTTACACAAACGACGAACGGCATGCCATTTATTTTGTTTTTCATTGATTTCAAAATGCGTGAATGCAAATTTCACGATTTCAGGTTCTTTATGAGACATTTAAGATATTTGGAAATTTTGGACTGAAAGTGCAAACTTAAGAATGCTTTTCTCTTAAATCTTAATACCAGAAACACTCTTTTTAAAACTTCCTGTCTGTTTGGCACTTCCGATTAACTAGTTATCCGTTCGCCAAAAGACAAATTTATAGCGCAATACTGTACGAAGTTCCGAAAAAAATACAGTTTGTACGAGAACTTTGGAGACCGCTTCTACAAGAGAACAAGACTTTCACTTCGAGACAGTTTCCAAAAAGACAAGACTTTCGCTTCGAGACAGTTTCCAAAAAGTCAAGAAATGATCTCGAGACCGAGACCGAGACAGTGGGGTCCGAGACCGAGACCGAGACATCAAAAAACCTGTCTCGAGACGTCTCGAGACCGAGACAGTGTCTCGAGACAATACAACTCTGATTCAAACTAGTCCCCGAATTCTCCCTATACTCGTAGACCCCGAACAGACCCTTATGATCTCATGCCTGCATACAATTCCACATTTCAGATACCCTCAACTAACGTGGTTCAATCGAATTTCGTATGACGCGGAAAAATTGCGGAGACCTACTTTCACATCCTTATTCCGCCACTTGCTATTTTAAGGCCATAATTATTCTCCACACGTAATTGCGATTTCCCGACAATTGATATTTGACATCATCGAAAGTGAAAGTGAAACGCATGAGCTAGGACAAGACTTAGTAGTGCCGAAATATTTAGCCAGACTTGCTGATGGTGAACCTATGAGATATTGAAAATGTTAAGTAGACATGCGTTCCATTTTCTGGGCCTTGGTCACGTATGCGTGACCATGCTTAAGAAATCTGTAGGCCTGGGCTATACAACATGTATAGGGCTTCAATATCAGATCACGAAACTTTCAATGATGAGGCACTGAGCTGAACAAGGAACCGCAGCCGTTTTGAAGCTAAAATAAAATTATTTTCTGCAAATAACTTGAAAATAATGAGGTAAGTTTAATGCTGTACTTACAATAAATAAAACAACCAATACGAATTTATGAGATGTAGTAACTGTTATGAAGCAGAAAATCGGCAATAAAAGCATATATCAATTTGTCTTCCACATTTGACGAGTTTATACTGTCGTAACCTACTTTCGAAAGATCTAGCAGCTGGCGGTGACCCTAGGCTATATGTACACAAAATAGAATGCTATTTGTATATAAACCGGAAACTAGTTGCAGGCCAAAGTAATATGTATTCTGTTCAAATGGACCATAGCTTCAGAACTTCACAAATCGGTCTCAATTTTAGCCTTGACTGAATAACAAATTTCTGTAGGCCTAATCCTGGGGATCATATGTACATTGGGTAATAATAATAATAATAATAATAATAATAATAATAATAATAATAATAATAATAATAATAATAATAATAATAATAATAATAATAATAATAATAATAACAGCGTTTGTGGTCAGTATAACCATGCGCGTAACTAGCATTACGCAATTACGCAACTGCGTAAAGATTTTAATCCGCTCTCAACATTTTTTAACCATTTAGACTACATTTTGACATTGATAGTCTAGATTACCATTACTCGTTGATTTTCTAATATGCAGACTTTGTTAGGGCCTATTGTACAGTCAGCAAAACATTTCCCTTGGCGGACATAGTGAAAGACTGCAAATTTCGTGACACTTCTGAAATTTCGATCACAGACCGACACTAGTTTAAATCATCGTAGGCCTAAGCTAATGTGATATGGTCCACGTAAAGCCCATTACATAAGTCCATTGATTCAAAATGAGCTACCGGCATGGCCAGCTCTCCTGCAACCGGTTTAATAAAGAATATGCTTACTTAGTTACTTAATTATTGCCATTATTAATACTAATAATAACATTAATAATAAAAATATTATTATTATTACTTATTATTATTATTATTGTATTATTTTATTATTATTAATTATTAGTAATAATAATATTCTTATTAATATTATCAACACGTCTAAAGCAGAGCGTTTTATTAAAAGCGATTCTGAACTCTATCGACCGCCCGCCTGATTGTTGATGACGTCATCGTCATTGACTCATTGTCCACGCAGCTTTCTTGTGGTACGGTAATATGTCCGTGGGTCCAAAGATAGCAGATTTGCGATTTTTTGCTATAATTTGCGAATTTTGGCTAAAATTTGCAAATTTTGGCTGCGTTTCTGCTTGATAAATGAGAGGTCATGTTTCGACCTTTGAAGAGGCGCTGAAAGATCTCGTCTGTGAAGAGGCGCTGAAAGATCTCGCCTGTGAAGAGGCGCTGGATGATGTCGCCTTTCTAAAGGCACTGACAGACCTCGCCTATGAAGAGGCGCTGAAAGATCTCGCCTGTGAAGAGGCGCTGGATGATGTCGCCTTTCTAAAGGCACTGACAGACCTCGCCTATGAAGAGGCGCTGAAAGATCTCGTCTGTGAAGAGGCGCTGGATGATGTCGCCTTTCTAAAGGCACTGACAGACCTCGCCTATGAAGAGGCGCTGAAAGATCTCGTCTGTGAAGAGGCGCTGGATGATGTCGCCTTTCTAAAGGCACTGACAGACCTCGCCTATGAAGAGGCGCTGAAAGATCTCGTCTGTGAAGAGGCGCTGGATGGATGTCGCCTTTCTAAAGGCACTGACAGACCTCGCCTATGAAGAGGCGCTGAAAGATCTCGCCTATGAAGAGGCGCTGAAAGATCTCGTCTGTGAAGAGGCGCTGAAAGATCAAGTCTGTGAAGAGGCGCTGAAAGATCTCGTCTGTGAAGAGGCGCTGGATGATGTCGCCTTTCTAAAGGCACTGACAGACCTCGCCTATGAAGAGGCGCTGAAAGACCTCGTCTGTGAAGAGGCGCTGGATGATGTCGCCTTTCTAAAGGCACTGACAGACCTCGCCTATGAAGAGGCGCTGAAAGATCTCGTCTGTGAAGAGGCGCTGGATGGTGTCGCCTTTCTAAAGGCACTGACAGACCTCGCCTATGAAGAGGCGCTGAAAGATCTCGCCTATGAAGAGGCGCTGAAAGATCTCGTCTGTGAAGAGGCGCTGAAAGATCTCGTCTGTGAAGAGGCGCTGGATGATGTCGCCTTTCTAAAGGCACTGACAGACCTCGCCTATGAAGAGGCGCTGAAAGATCTCGTCTGTGAAGAGGCGCTGAAAGATCTCGCCTATGAAGAGGCGCTGAAAGATCTCGTCTGTGAAGAGGTGCTGAAAGATCTCGTCTGTGAAGAGGCGCTGAAAGATCTCGTCTGTGAAGAGGTGCTGAAAGATCTCGTCTGTGAAGAGGTGCTGAAAGATGACGACTTTGAAGAGGCGCCTAAAGATTTCGCCTGTGAAGAGACGCTGGATGTTGTCGCCTTTGTTAAGGCACTGACAGACTTCGCCTATGAAACGGCGCTGAATTATCTTGCCTGTGAAGTAGCGCTGAAAGACCTCGTCTGTGAAGAGGCGCTAAGAGATCTCGCCTGTGAAGAGGCGCTGAATGATCTCGCCTGGGGAGAAGCGCTGAGAGATCTTGCCGGGGAAGAAGCGCTGACAGATCTCGCCTGTGAAGAGGCGCTGAAAGATCTCGCCTGTGAAGAAGCGCTGAAAGATCTCGCCTGTGCAGTGTGATTTTCCTTACAGATTTTATTTTAGTTATAGTTATAGTTATAGTTAATGATTTTTTTATTTTAGTTATAGTTATAGTTATAGTTAGTATTATTTTTTAGTTATAGTTATAGTTATAGTTAATGGATTTTTATTTTAGTTAATTTTAGTTACTACTTAGTTACAATAATTAAGTCTATAAGCAAAATTGTGCGTATTAATACGCTGTTTCACAATTTACTCAAAGCTATGAAAACCTTTGAAGCATGGGTACAGTCAGCTTCATGAATACAAGAGTTTCCAAAGTAACTGACAAATTTCACAATAAAAATTTCGCATTTTTCATTCTCATTTATGTCGAATCGTCCATATTGCACTTCCTATTTTTATTTTTTGTATTAACGAAAATAAAGATGAATTTTCGTTAGTGTTATTTTCGTTATAGTTATAGTTATAGTTAATGATATTTTTTTTAGTTATAGTTATAGTTATCGTTAACGAAGTCATTTTATTTTCGTTAACGAACATTTTCGTTATCGTTATCGTTAACGAAAATCACACTGCGCCTGTGAAGAGGCCCTGAAAAACCTCTGTAAAGAGCCGCTGGATGGTGTCGCCTTTCTTAAGGCAGTGATAGATCTCGCCTATGAAGAGACGCTGACAGATCTCGTCTGTGAAGAGGCGCTGGATGATGTCGCCTTTCTTAAGGCACTGACAGACCTTGAAACTGCGTAATTTTTGGGAAACCTTGGTTACGCCACTGAGTATAACAGAAACTCCGTCATTTTTATTTCATTATATCAGTCATTTTTATTTAGTAGCCTATATCATCATTGTCATTAAGTAATACAAATTCCAAACGATTTACCTAATATAATTAATAGCGAGATTTCTGTTTAAAACTCAGCATTTTGACTATTGTTCTTTAAAAGATGAGTCGACCGTCATATCCACCAGGCAATGGATCCGTTCGTTTTAACAGGAGTCAACTGCCATATGATCCATACAATGACTCCATTCGTCCTCAAGCAGGTGTCAACACATTCCAAAACGTCATTCAAGAATTCCGTCAAAAATGTTCAGCATCGAAGCCACGACCGCCACCAAAGCCATTTCCAAGAAATTCCTCATCAAGAGTATCAGGTAACTCTCGAAAATGAGCTTCAAAAAGTTCTTAACTGCCAGGCATCGTTTACATAATTAATTAATGTGACAAAAATTGTAATTGTAACAGCAAATTTATATAGCTCTATTTGTAATGAGAGGCGCTCCCGAACTAAAATAATGAAACCATGATCGAACAAAATGCCGTTAGCCTAAAGCGCTTCCGCAAATGGACAGAGTTGTCGAGTAGTTCATGTCGCAGGTTTTTTCAGAAGGATGGACCGACCACAGAAAAACTTCTACACTGAAGTTCGGAAAGAATATACTCCAATGGCTAATATTTTACAAACAAGTACTAGTTTCGAAAGACAATGCTGAAACATAGATTTCTCCATTGTTAGTTTCTCCACGTCCACTGTCTCTTTGCACCTTTCCAAACCTTCTGCTTCGATCAACAAGGTCAACATGTTTGAAAAATTGGTTGCTAAGAAATTCTTACCTACTTAGGATATTATCTGCTTGCTTCAGCTCGTAGATTAGCTTACAAAATAATAAATCTGTTGCGAATTAACGTATTTCAAGACAAGCTACATGCAATGTGTCATTCAAGATTGTATCGATTGTATGTTTGTAGGTACAAAGAACAAAACTCAATAGCTTAAAAGCGGGAACGATTCACATTTCCATTGCGACGCTGATTGCATAGTAGATTATTGTGACTGATTAATTAAATGGTCGATTACTAATTTTTTGATTGTAGGGTCACTTGAGGTACCTACATTGGTGTCAAAGCTGCGTCCTTTGCCAGGGTACATCGAAATAACTACAACAGAACCAGATATGCTAGGAATCGACGAGAGCCCAGTACGTGCAAAGATGCCGTGCGGCCACGTAATCGGTAACCCTCCTCTAACTTTAATGTTTCATGTTTTCTATTGATTTTCATGCTCAAATGCGTCACGGTGGTCTATTCGGTGAGCGCCCTGGGTCTGTAGTCGAAAGGTTGAGGGTTAAAGCCTACTTAGCGCACTCCATGTAATTCCCCTTGAACCACCACAACCACCACAACTTAACTCCGTGTAATTTGGTATCATAATGATTTTTCTGGTTCGGGCTGATGGATTTATATTTGAAGTAGCACAGTATGACTGTCAGATTGCAATTAAAATTACAATTTCAAAGACCCTGGAAAGTACTTGGTATCGGTGTAGGCTAAGGTTGGGATACAATGGGCAAGTCCTGCGATACGCTGGGCCTCGTCCATAGACGGATGAAGAGCTGAAGAGAGGGAAATGTTCTAAGTTTCTCGAGGATCATGGAAGCTTTACCTTTCAAAGCTGAACGTCATTCGTTTTCCTGTTTAGGCCGCATCACCTCGTGAAAATACTCAATTTTGTTAATTCTTTCATTAGCTTTTCTGGGAAGCTGCGGCTCTAGCTCCTCAGTTTGTCCCTTCCGCATTTCCGCAAGCCTAAGTCCGTTTTATTCGGCAGTAATTTCACTTGTTCAATCCATTCTTGAAATTTTCTTGAAGTTGCGCAAGTTGTCAGATTACGATTAAAATGAAAAAATTCTTCTCTCATCGTCTTATATTAGCAGCCAATCTTTCAGCAGTCATTTCGTCACCTTTTGAAAATTTATGCTTTCATAAATAAATCATCTGTCCTTTATTGCCCTTCCTCTAATTTCGTTTCATCTTGATAACTAATATTTAAATACTTATTCATTGCTGGCTATACTTTTTCAAAAGGCATGCAGGATAAATAAACTGTTCATCAAACTCAAAATAATCCAGAGGTCCACATTAACGTACTTGCTGTACAACAGAAATTTTGCTAAACTAGATCTCCAGGGTACTGTATCAGAATGCTTATTAATCATTCTAAATTGGCTCCTTCTCCAACCTTTTAGCAACCTTGATATCATAACTCCGACTGTCAAAGTACTTGAAACTTGTTAAACTAAGAATCAGTTTTCAAGTTGCGTCAGTGACAACTTGTTTTTTCAGAATAAACGAATATTGATTGATTGATTGATTGATTATGCTATAAAAATAATAATAGAACAACAACTAATTTTTTTAATGTGTCTTTCAGGACCTGAGTCCATGGCAGCATATATTGAAGATGAACTACGAAAAGGTAACTGCAAGTTCTACTGTCCAGGCGTCGACGGTTCTGGAAAGCCCTGCAACAGCGAATGGCAACGCGACCACGTCAGACACGTCGCTTGTTATACGGCTGAAGAAAACCAAGAGTTCGAGAGGAAAATTTCCGACAACTTTCTGAAGAGATCCAACGGAATGCAGACATGCCCTGGTTGTCGGACATGGTGCTTCTGTGATCCAGGGACGGAGAATCGGGTGCTATGCCCTCTGTGCACTAAGTCTCGAAACGGGATAGAGTTTGCCTTCTGCTGGTTGTGCCTAAAGGAATGGAGGAGTCCGAGATCGGATGGATCATGTGGGAATCCTGGATGCCATGGCAGCGACAATAGGCTGCACATTCTGGCCACGTGCCCAACAAAGCAGATTATCTATTGCGCCCAGTGTCCAAGTATTCGCGGATGTCCGAGATGTGGATTGCTTATCGAGCACAAGACTGCCTGTGCACATGCCAATTGCACCAACTGTCAGGGTTATGGATTCTGTTTCATATGTCTCAGAGGAAAGAACGAGGGAGGCGAATGGCAATGTAGCTATGCGGGACTTTGCACCCTCGCGCCACGCCAGACCAGTCTCCCAGGACTCGGGTAGACAGCAATGGAGACGAGCACAATGCTTGTTAACTTTAGGATAGTGGTCAGCTGCTTGCTAACGTTCCTTGGTAACAACATTTACCAATTCACTTATGTGATCGTATCCAATTCACTACAATGATATCTTAATTCTTTTTGAAATGAACAATCTAATCCCTTTGCAAAAACCACCTTAATCGCAACAAGTATTGGCACATATTTGGAAGTCTCTGAGTAGCACTCTATGTCGAGATCTGAATTGGCCAATCCTAGGCACATTCTCAAGTGCACAATTGGTTAAGAATATTCACGTAAGACAGCAAATACTTCTTTTTGTTATGCGCCATTATTTTAAAATGTATTAACTGTTGTATGCTGTACCAATAATCAAAATGATATGATTGCAAACAATCACAATCAAATAATGCGTTTTTGATACGGCGAGTTACCTAGTTTGAAGTTGCTAATAGGCCTATTAATGTCGGATCGAATTCAGCAGCGATTCTCAAAGCATGGCAAACTAGTCTTTAAACCTATGTAATAATACATATTGCTATAATGACTTCTACTGAGAAAGCGAACTATATGAACCCCTTGTGCAACTTGTTTGCAGTTGGGCGACTCTGTATTTGGGACCCGTATAATAGAGCACACATGGGTCCCATATAATAACCATGGAAATCCTGGCAGGGTATGGATGTTAGCCTACCCCTTGTGCAATATTTTTTCCAGTTGGTCGACTCTGTTTAGCGATTTCTCTGCTGCGTTCTTCTCCCTTTGATGCCATTTGATGTGGACCTGATTGTTTGTATAGACTATTTCCGAAACTGTTTATCAGAGTGACTTCTTTTATATTAAAAATGCCTATTGGACTATGATTTATCAGTTTCGCATGGCTAATTCTAATCCCGAATATCACTCGTCTACCATACCAAAATATTTATTAGCCCTTGATAGTGTCCCAATAGGCGTTATGAAATATCCCGGCAAATGAATGTATGACCTACATAATATTATGACATTACTCGATGAAAGACTATGTATTAGGATTCATCATCATCATCATCATCATCATCATCATCATCATCATCATCATCATCATCATCATCATCATCATCATCATCATCATCATCATCATCATCATCGTCGTCGTCGTCGTCGTCGTCGTCGTCGTCGTCATCATCATCATCATTGTCATCATCGTCATCATCAGTGCCTGACAATAGTCATTTGGCAGCGATGGGTACGAATAAATGATCTCCATTGTGCTCGGTCATTAATATTTTGTCAAGTACATTTCTCCCCTTAGTGTTACTCCAAGTCCAGATTAGGCCTGTGTCCGCATTTATAATCTATTCAGCATAGGGCCAGACAAAAGAACATCTTTGGTGAAAGCTATAGATCGAGGTGAATGGTTGAATTTCCGACAGGGATAAATAAATTCAAATAAAACTGATTTGAATCGCTTTATTTTGCTTTCATTATCGCTGTCGCTCCTTCTTTGAAAAACCAAGAGTTTTAATTTCGTTACTGATTTTGTTCTCTTTATCAGCAGTGTATTTTCGTTTTCATAACCGCCGAATGGCTTTTCCCAGCATAGTCTTTCAGGCCTAAGCCAACACCAACTGCGTTCAGACTAAAGTTGTCGCCATCTTACAGCTGTGCAGGTTTCGAAACTGATAATATCAAATTCATTGTTCACAGATATTGTCTTAAAATGAGCCAGGAGGGCGAAAACCCGGAACCAGACGTATGGCAAGTCAACGTACTGTACGACGTGGAGAGCAGATCTACTCTTGTACTTACCGTTACCAAGGTAGGCCCTACCGTTTCTACTATATAGAGTCTAAGTAGTTAACACCATAGGCCTAGGCCTAGCTATTACGGTTCGGCGCAGAAAGAGAGTTGGGTAGTAAATAATATGTCTCGATATCGGCTGAGGAACTTGATCGATCACACTGACTCTCGAATCATAAGCTCCTGGCTCTGTCCGATAGATTGCGATTTTGGAAAACGATTTTCCTTCAAAGTGTATGTATGTATGAGCACTTTGTTATAGCGCCCCTTCAAGATTTCTACTCAGAGGCGCTCCGACTACAGCGCGGACACTGAGTCGGAGTTTCACGCCGAAGCGCATGAGTAATTGCGAGTGAAAGACTTGCCCAGGGTCCCTACGCGGCGCGGCGGCTTGAGGTGGATTCGAACCCGCAACCCTCCGGCTGCAAGGCACCGAACATACCCCTACACCACCGCGCCCCACAAAGTGACCATCGACTGATATCTTGTGCATTACGATAAAGGCTCTATAGAAGTCTCTGGGTTTGAGTCGCTATATATAGAGGTCTAAATACGAGAATTGCGTACTGTTCAATTAACCTGTTTCAAAATCTGGTTTAATCGATTCATATTTAGTTATTTTGGTTTAAATAGCACCGAATACAGAGGTCAGGTGACGAAATTAGACGGTTTCTTCCGAAACTGATTTTGATAATTTTTAGAAGTTTAAGACAATTTGTAGGCCTACCTGTGTCACATCTGCGCAATTTGATTTTGGTAGTCCTACTATCTAGTACGTACTTTTTCCGAGGCTCAAATTTTGTTCAGTCCTTACAGAAAAGGTGCTTAAAAAATCCTGTTCTTGCCTCTGTTTGTTAGAACTGCTACACAAGAGAACTGTTTGAGAAACTCCGACTGCACCCGAAGGCTCCACAAACCGATGACTTCCAGCTTTTCTCTGTTGGTGGTAAGAAAGAGAAATATATGCCTAATCTATTGCAGAAATGCTAATTTTAGATCATATTCAGTTAATTAATTCATTTATTGAAGCAAAAGCTGTTAATCTACGTCTGAAATGCCAAATAATTGAATTTACATGGTGGAGTTAGCCACACAACTTTCGAAGTAGTGTGGTGTAGGGAGAGAAACAAACAGACAAACAGAGAGGGACGAACGGCCGGACAGGGACACAGAAAAAGAATGCAGATACTTGAAAACACTTAACACTTCAATGAGAGCATAAAGAGTAGAATTAAATGATTGTATCAGTCAAGTCCAGATAGAGCTATGGGGCCGTCCATAAATGACGTCAGACTATTTTGGCTCAAAACTCCCCCTGCCCCCTCCCCCCCAATGACCCCGCTCGTCGCAGTTTAAGTATCAAGCACTAAGCAGTTCACTGCTGTATAAACACATAGCGTCACACAAGTCTAAACCACCTCCCCCATCTGGACGTGTCGTCATTTGTTGACGGCCCATATACGGGGATTTCCCTTCGTAGTACTTGCCTGATTACGGCTTTGGTTTGGAGCGCTATCGGTTGATGGCTCGTGCATTAGAAATCGGCGCGATAGAAGTTATAAATTAATTTCTAAAAATAACCTGCACTAGAAGGAAAACCTCCGCACCAGAAAACTGAAAGTAAGAAATTGTGCAAAATAATATTTGTAGGAAGCATACGAAGTTCGTTGGTCGAAAGTTCGGAAGAACGGTTATCAGACTATGACGTAACTAACCGAAGTACGCTTGCCCTTGTCGCCCGGCTACCTGGCGGAGTTTGGCCTACGTTGGAAGAAGTGGCAGCAGAACCGAGACACCTGAAACCTGCTGATGGCATAACATTGACGACGATAAGTGAAGAACACCCAGATGTATTGGATGTTGAAGATGACGGTCCTGGAGTCATCATGCGATGCGGACATGCTACGGGTGAAATTCGCATACAATTTATCTATTAATATTACAGTCTACCATGCAAATTTTATTACAATTATAATAATAATAATAATAATAATAATAATAATAATAATAATAATAATAATAATAATAATAATAATAATAATAATAATAATAATAATAATAATAATAATATATAATAATAATAACAATAATAATAATAATAATAATAATAATAATAATAATAATAATAATAATAATAATAATAATAATAATAATAATAATAATAATAATAATATAATAATAATAATAATAATATAATAATAATAATAATAATGATAATAATAATAATAATAATAATAATAATAATAATAATAATAATAATAATAATAATAATAATAATAATAATAATAATTGGATACCGTGGCCGCCTCATACATCCCTGAGACGGCGACCGAAGCTGGAAGGGCGGCGGAGTTGGCTGCCACAAGGAAACACGCCAAATACGCAGATCTACAGAAAAGGTACACCTTCGTCCCTGTAGCCCTGGAGACCCTTGGCCGTCTCAACAGAGAGGGTCTCGCCTTCATCTCCGAGATGGGTCGCCGCCTGACGAAAATATCCGGAGACACCCGAGAGACAGGATTCATCCTCCAGCGCCTGTCGGTTACGGTCCAGCGTTTCAACGCGGTTGCCTTCCAGGGCACCATGTCGAGGTTGCCCGGCGCTGAGGAGCGACCACCTCAACAACACTAAGCCTTACCGTGTTTTAACAATGACAATGACAATGACAATAATAATAATAATAATAATAATAATAATAA
Organism: Aporrectodea caliginosa; assembly: GCA_020284085.1. NCBI lineage: Eukaryota > Metazoa > Annelida > Clitellata > Crassiclitellata > Lumbricidae > Aporrectodea > Aporrectodea caliginosa. The sequence goes on from JACEVL010001472.1 coordinate 15,850, forward strand.
TAATAATAATAATAATAATAATAATAATAATAATAATAATATTTATTCTTTAATGAAGCGCCTGACAAACGCACTGCGCTGTACATGTACATGTTATGACGATTTAACAATTCACAAGAACACAAAATAATGACAGAAAACATAACTCTTAACTGCTAACAGAACAGACAGCTTGCAATACAATATGGTTTACAGATAACAGAGTTATCGTCAAGCGCATTAAGCTTAAAAATGATGCCGAATTAGAATTACAATGAACTTTATGTTCGTGCATTGATAATTATATAAATTGTCACTGTTAACATATTGAGCATTTCTTTTCTGGACTGCTTGTCAACGCATCATATTGGTATTACTTGTAAATGTAATTCTTAAAATGAGCTACTTCCATAGTGCTTCGCAATCAGCGTAATTAACAAGAGTTAAATTACAGATAGGGTTTCAATTCTTTTTAGAAAGTGTGAACATTCTCGTCCTCCTGAACAGATGCCAGAAGGCTGTTCCATGCTGCTGAGCCAGCGATCCGATAAGCCCTGTCACCTGCTTTAATTGATCTTGTGATTCGCATGAAATTATCTACAGGCTTTAATGACGACGTAATAGCCGCAATCGATGACTATTCATTTTTTTCTTATTTGTTTTATTTAAGTAAACAAAATTTGCTTGCCTTTGCCATGGAGAAGGTAAATCTATGTTTAGTCAAAGCTTTCATAAATTCAAAGTCCAAAATGGAAAGAGACCTAAATATTTTTTTATTGATTTCATTTGTGCAGCTCCTATGCCACTTGCACTATATTGTCTATTGGAATTAGAAAATGGGAAAGATGACATTCGTTGTCCTGAATGTGATGTCAAATGGAAGTTTGCTCTGCTTAAACCTGCCGCTTGCCTCACGCTTAACGAAATAACAGAATTCGAACAAAGAGCTCACATAAATTACTTCAGAAACCACCAAAGCGAAATGAATACATGCCCTAGGTGCGGCACATTCTCTAAGCCACATCGTACTGAAGACAAACGCGTCGTTTGCGAGAACTGCACTTCACGCTCTGGTAACAGATTCGAGTTCTGCTGGACTTGCCTTGGAGAGTGGAAGACTCTTGGAAATGAGACATGTGGCAATCCTAACTGTGGATCAAATAAAGGGCTACTTGAAATTCTAGACAACTGTGAGACGAAAGAACTGAACGGCGTTGAAGTTCCCTCCAAACGTGCTTGTCCAAATTGTGCATTTATAATACATCATGACGAAGGATGCAAGCACATGACTTGCAGCCACTGCCGCTATGAGTTTTGTTTCATTTGTCTGAGCAAATTTCCATGCGAGACAGATGTCTATGAGCCGTGTATTATAGCACCCCGTCAGACGTCTGCGACCAAATATATGGATGACATTGATGATCATGATATCAACGTTGTTTCAAGTGATGCCATCACAGTAAATGCCGACGATGGCATATTCAGTAGACCGGATGACGTCAGCGTGAGCACAATCAATGATATTTTATCCAGCATGACAATAAGTGCATTGGAAAATACTGTCAATAATACAGCAGTTGACAATACTTTGATACGTAATGATACTGAAGACCGGTCTAACCTTGGAAGTGGCGGCGCTCATGACAAGAGTGTCAATGATGGCGAGGCTACTCAGCTGCAAATGAACAATGATGATCTACAACCAAACAAAACACTGGAAATAAATAAAGCTCCTTCTTCCACAGCCACTGAAACCAGTAGACCACCAAATAGGAGTGACACTAGACATTACTGCATCATCCAGTAGTAGTTTCAGTTTAACGACACTGTGTGATTACAAAGATCATTAGCGTCGTCCTCCTCCTTCATTGGGGCTTGAGACTTGGGACTGGCACTGCAGCACGGACGTGCAGTGGCCGAGTTAACACAGTATATCATCCAGTAGTCAGCCCTGGCTGCTTATAATTAACCTCAATAGTTAATGAATATTTAGATGTTCCATTATTTAACACGACTCTTTAGATATTAGTTCTTTATTTAGAACAGAGAGAAAGATAATACTTTTTACTTTGAAGATGAAGATGTACATTTCCAAACTGCGAATTAACATAGCTTACGTTCCGATTAAACTGTTGGGCAACCATTCACGACTCATTGGCTGTTCACATACGTATCTGTAAGCAGCCACTATTAAACTCAAATTCACTCGTTTATTCAGCATTGCTTTGTCTGAGTTAAAACTCTATTGCTGATATAGGCCAAATCAATAATCAGTGTGGCCGCCATTCAGAGCTCAGGTGTTAACAGAAAATGGAACTTTGTAAGAGTTGCCAAAATAACTGTTGTTCTGTAATTATATTTCAAACACTTATGCATCTGAAGCAGTTAAAGAAGCTCAAAGAAGTTTTAGCTTATGCTATGTTTCTGATATTGTATTCTGTAAGCAAATCATGAAATCATTGAGTCACAAAATTAATTTATGACAGTTGTATGAACTACTTCCTATCTTCGCCCCGATGATTAAAGACGACAGCAAATACTAATGTTACTAATTATTCGTTGTAAACACCTTAGCAATTATTACAAATATTAAATAATAAAAATTAATTTTCTTTTATTTAACCTAGATCTAAACATTTTGTGGTTTTATGCTTGTTATCCATGACACGTTGCATCTATAATGCAATAATAATAGTTCATAAAATTAATGAGTTCAATGTTTACTCAGTGTCGCTTTTAAAAAGCGGAGCCATAGACCTAAAATTCAATAAAATAATGCGTTCATTGTCCAAGATTTGTTTCACCGTCGCTTACAACTCGGCGCAATAGAAGTTTTCGAATAAACTTGGTTAGACCTTGATAGGTTTTGTTACTTATTACGCATTGAAAACAGTCTCATGTAGTCCGATTTAATCATTTCTGAAGCATCGGTATCCAAAGCATTGGATCCATGATTCAGGGATGATTGATAGTGTAGTTGTTAGCGTGCTAGACTGTCTCGAGAGGTCGGGGGTTCAAATCACTGCCATGGCAGAAATTTCTTTCGAGATTTCGTCTCCACCTGCTCCCCGTAGACTGTTTCAAAAAGGCGCTAGGGTCCCGCACGCTAGTGTTTGAATTCGTTATTTCAAAAGGTTCTAGGGCTGTAATCGGCTTTTATAACTTCTAAAGCGCAAGGTGCGCCTTTGCACTGGTTTGTCTGTCTCCACTGCCTTGTGCTAGTACGAGTACGTCCGTGTCCGTCTAGGTCACCTGTGGGGTGGGGCGTGGTCAGAGTTGGACTGGCTTGCAAAAGCGGCCCGGGAAATTTGGTCATGGGCGGCCAAACATTATCGAGGTCGGAAATCGCGAAACTTTTCAGGATAATCAGATAAGTGAGTCTGAGTGGTGCCCCGCACGCCAATGCTTTTGTAACATTTAACATAAAATGAAGGACGTTTTAGTTATTAATTGGCCAAATGCATTAATATTGTTAGGCCTAAATGAATATTAAAAGATTAACAAATAGGCCTAAACACATGCGTTTTAATTTCTGATTTGTCGTAAATTCGTAATTATGTTTGAAACCAACTGGTGCATTATGTAGTTATGTAGGCACTGTGCACAGTTTGGTTTATTTAAAAAACTTAGCATCATGATAGAATTAGTAGACACAATTTCACAATCACACAAGCAGTTTTCTCATCGTATCACTAGTTGACACCAGAATGTCAACGGTCAACGATGTTATCATTATTAACTCTGAGATAGACTGAGAAGGTCCTTTTCACAAGCCATCAGCATGAAAGACTCTAAACTTGACTGGCTTAACAAATTTCTTGATCTGCTCAAAATGTATTTCAATTTCGAAAATGACCTCTCACAGGCAACTTGTGGATAACATAAAAACAAATTTAAGCAAATTTGAATAGGCCTAAGCCAGAATAAGTGAATTGAATTTAAGAAGAACGTGGTACAGCAAACAGTAATTTTCTGCACGATTTGCATTTATTTCTGTTGCTGTTTTCTGCCATTGGGACTGTTTCACTTTCTATGTCTCTTATTTTAGTGTGAAATTTATAGTTTTCTTCAATAGTAGGCCTAGTTTTTAAACTTTCCCATTTCATTGCAAAGTCCAATAATTCCTAGGCCTATTGCAGCTGCTCTTTTGTTACACTGTCATAAAATCCTCTGGCAACTCACTTACATCAGAAATTTTGATAAGTATTTCCAGTGATAGACTAAAGGTGCTTTAGTCTATCATGGGAACACTTATCATAATTTGTGTAAATTTTTTTGGATCTAAACAAGACAAGTCAGTATAAAGGCTACCATGCTCAGAGAATCTCTGCTTCAAACCCTACTAACAGGCTAATTGGTTTCATTACTATGTTGTGAACATTTACTCGAAATTTATCTTTCGAATTTTCGATTGGCTGGTCTTTATCGGATTCATCTGGCGATTTTTTTCTTGATCTAATTCCTTTCTGTTTCAAAGCAGTCTAAAAAGAATCAATGTCGAGATTTCTTTTATCTAGTTCACTGTTGGTCAGCTATAAAAAAATGTGTCGCTGCTTCAAAAATGAGATCAAAAGTTCGATGTGTTTTGCTTAATTTATTGATAGTAACTTGAACCATCTTATAGGCTAATAGGATGTCCATATGCCGTTTGTTTAGAAATGTTGAGGTAACCGAGTTTTTGCTCAAACACTTTCCAAAGCAATTGCGCTGTCAAAATACATTAATTTAAAACGTGTCAAAGAATCCAGGAAATTTATCGCTCTATACCGAACATCATTATTAAATTAGAATTAAGAAGTAGAATATCATAATATTTTTTAATCATATTTTTTTCTATTCTGGGCGCGCCTACCGGCCCACCGGGAATCTCCCGGTTTCCCGCCGGCCCAGTCCAAGCCTGGGCGTGGTGGTGTAGGGGTATGTTCGGTGCCTTGCAGCCGGAGGGTTGTGGGTTCGAATCCACCTCTAGCTGCCACGTAGGAACCTTGGGCAAGTCCTTCACTCGTAATTGCTCATGCGCTTCGGCGTGAAACCCGATTCAGTGTCCGCGCTGTAAGCTTAGTAGGGAGCGCCTCTGAATAGAAATCTTGAAGGGGCGCTATAACAAGTGCTCATACATACATGCATACATACATATTACATACATGTACACTTAAATTACTCTGACCACGCTTTGTCTACAAAAGACCCTTGTGCGAACCTTGAACTGTTTTAAATTGACTCTCATAGATACAGTCGGTCGGAACTGATGCTGACACATGCAGTGTGGTGCATTTGACGCTAAAAATACAGTCTACTAACTACTTAAACTTTCAAAATGATCTTACTTGGATCAGGCAATGACACATATTTGGAATGGACTGAGTAGAACTCCATGTTTGTGACTGATTCGAGATGTCAATTAACCAATATTCTCAAGTACATATTTAATATCGGTTGAGACTGCACTTAAAAAATAGCAAACATTTACTTTTGCCATACCCTGTCATTTTTAAATGCACTAGGCTAACTGATGGGTTTTCTACTGTAAAAATAATGAAAGTGATAAATTTCCAAATGATCACAATCACACAATACACTTTTGACAGACGTGCTAGCGAGCTTTCAGTTGCTATAGTAGGCCTACAATTTTAGCACATCAAAGCACCAAAGTTATCAACTACTTGGGAAGTAGGCCTACTACAAAATAGTTATTATGCATTGTCATAATGACTTGAAGCAAAGGACCATGAATGTTACACCTTTCATAAAATTTTACTGTAATTGAGCAATTGTGTTTAAAGGTTCCTTCTGAGTTCTCCCTGTTGATGCTGGCCTGATTGTCTGTGTATTTAAGAAACTGTCGCTTATCAAACTGACTTCATTTAAATTAAATAATTATGCCTATTTGACTATAATCCTAAGTTTGCATGGGTTAATTCTACTCTTACCATCGCTTGTCTACCCCATGATGAGTTTCATACATCTTAAAAGGCGCTATAAAATATCGAGACATATGCATACATAGATCTAGTTACGCCACATTAGACCTATAATTAGCCTATACTCGACGACGTGTATTATAGTACCGGTATTAGACCAAACAAGATCTTTGTTAAAAGCGATAGATCGACGTAAAATGGTAAATGACTGAATTTCCGGTAGGACTAAATAAGCTCAAATATGACTGTTTTGTAAGCAATTTGGTTCTCTCTGTCCGTTTCCATCATAGCTGTGTCCTTTGTTGAAAAACCAAGAGTTTAAATTTATTTATGGATAGTTCATTTCTATCAGAATTGTACTTTCGTTTTCATTACCGCCGACCAACCGAATGAATTTTCCCGGCATAGCCTTGCAGGTCTAAGCCAACTTATCCTTTTATCAATTGCGCACAGTGAACAGACCTCTATGATCTCGTTGAAACAGATAGAGTTGTCGCCATCTTACATCTGTGTATGTTACTGACAGCCAGCTATATCAAACTCTTTTTATTAACAGAAATTGCCTTAAAATGAGCCAGGAGAGCGAAACCCCGGGACCAGACGTATGGCAAGTCTACGTACTGCACGACGTGGAGAACACATCGACTCTCATACTAACCGTAACCAAGGTAGGCCCATGATACTGTTTCTAACGTAAATGTAAATCTTCGAAATTTCTCAGAGCCACACAATAGCCGCGTCAGTTTAGGCCTACACACCGTCACCGTGTCAAATCAAACCACCAATAGCCAGGTTGCTTTATCCGTTCCAAGTCAGAATCGCGGGAGTTCAAGCCGAGGAGATAGGCTTAGCATGGTCCTATATATACGTTGGTAAGGACCAGAGTTGGGGAGACATTAGGTTTCTTAACATCGGTTGAGATACCTGATCTTAATGAAAAGCTGGACTCACAGACTATAAATGGATAGCTTGGTCCGACATAGCCTATTGTGTTTTTGGAATAAGATTTTGCGTAGAAACGATCTGCGATTGATGCTCTATGCAGTAGGCTACTACAATAGCGCTATAGAAACCTCTGAATAGGATTGGTTGCATCCACGTCTAAGAAAGAGAACCGCATAAAATTAGCCTATTTCAAATTCTAGCGTGATCGAGTTGTATTTAATTATTTTGGTTCAATAGTATCCTACTGACTATGGAGACTATAGGTGAAAAAGTGGGACGGTTGCGTTCAAAACCGAAAACGAAATCGTTTCGAAGCTTAGATTAACGGGCACCTGTGTCACTGAGATTGGGACCTTGGTCATTAATGAGCTAACACTTCGACAATATGATCAATAGTCCTACTGTCAAGTAGGGGCCTACGTAAGTACTTACGTGTATCGAAGCTCAAGTTGAATTCTTACATTCCGATTTTACAGAAAATACTGCTTCAGATATCTTCGTGCCTGTAACTGTTTCTTTGCTTTCGTTAGAACTGCTGCACAGCAGAATTGTTCGAGAAACTCCGACAACATCCGAAGGCTCCACAGACCGATGATTTCCAGCTTTTCTGTATTGCTGGTAAGAGAGTGATATTATCAGTAATCCGGTGCAGAATAGCTAATATTTGAAGCAAATGGCAATGCATCTGATTCTGAAAACAGCCACCCCGAATTTGCGTGGTGCAGAAGGCAACACGTAGTGGATGAATTGTGTGAGTGGAGAGAGAGAGAGAGAGAGAGAGAGAGAGAGAGAGAGAGAGAGAGAGAGAGAGAGAGAGAGAGAGAGAGAGAGATGCGGAGAGAGAGAGAGAGAGAGAGATAGAGAGAGAGAGAGAGAGAGAGAGAGAGAGAGAGAGAGAGAGAGAGAGAGAGAGAGAGAGAGAGAGAGAGAGAGAGTGAGTGAGTGAGTGAGAGAGACGGAGAGAGAGAGAGTCGAGAGAGTCAGAAAGGGAGGGGCTAACATTCGGGCGGACGCAGGGAGAGGGACAGGAAATCAAAGGGCAGGAACATGGATAAACGAGCAAATGTAATTGGAATAGACAACTCAAAACACACAGACATTGTTTATGATGCACAAAGGTTGTGTCTATGTCAGTCCTAGCTCCAGTAACCTTCACTTTGTGACGACAGTTCAATATGAACATGAGTCTGTTGAGTCCGTGAAATCTGTTCAAGGGAGGTATTAATCTGAGAGATTTTCCTCCGATTAACCTCTAATGAAACGACTTTAACTGCAGACTGCTGGTCGTCCTGCATGTTTGTATGACGGCCATCCACCATATCCGGCCCGTTAAATATGTGACACTTACAGCCGACTTCTGAGGTCAGCTGGACTAGCTTTGACTTGGAAAACTGAGCTATGTGGCAATCCTAACTGTGGATCAAACAAAGGGCTGCTTGAAATTCTTGCAAACTGTAAGCCTATGGCATTGAAATTTCCTCCATACGCGCTTGTCCAAGTTGTTCTTCAGCGGATGCAAACATATGACATGCAGAAACAGCAACTACAGCTTTATATAATCTGTTTTAGAGAATTTCCATGCGGGACAGGACTCTTTCACCCAGTCAGACATCTGATACCAAATGCATTGGTTCCACTGTAAATTGAAAAGACAAACATCCTAACAATCGAGACAATTTCTGTTCGCTGACAGACTTTAATTGTTCGCCGTAGCTGAGGAATCAGATGAAACACAATGTAGAAATCCTTGCGGATGATTAGTCGAACAAGAGGCATTTCGTGCTGAAATCCTTGTGTTGGAAGATGTGCTGAAGAAAACTGGAATCTTTGAGACTAACAAATGAAGTTCAGTCTGAACTTCAGTTCAGTGACACTAACATTTGAAGTTGAGTCGCAACTTTTAACACTTTAACCACGAGCGTATCCTAAAAGTGACTAGAAACCAGTGCAGCTCGTCGTTAAAATGTTAATACACTGTGAACTATAGACAAAGCCATGCAAGTTAACTGCGCACGCGAGATGTTGGCCTTTTTGCTACGTCTAGGTGATGCCTGTGTTAGAATTCTACATTGGAGCACCGCATTTGACAGTGTAGAATGTAACCATGAGACGAAACCATTTCTTTAAGTACGGTGACAACGCTGGAAGACAAAGGGTAGCAAATTTGTGTACATTCTTGAGAGCAAGTGAACGTTGCCGTCAGAAGCTCAGTCCAGTGTATCTTATTGGATTGGTCATCTTGTTATTGACCTTGTTACGGTCTGGGTTTTGATTGGGCATCGGCTGACACCTCGCGTATTGTTTATTGGCGCGAAAGGAGTCTTACAAATTAATAATAACCACAAAAACGTACACTTGATGGTAAACTGTACGCAGGAATACTGGAGGTAAACTTTTAAATAAGTTTTGTAGAAATTGTTTGTAGGAAGTATAAGAAGTTCTCTGGTCGAAAGTCGGGATGAACGATTATCAGACTACGGCATAACTGACCGAAGCACCCTGGCCCTTGTTGCTCGTCTACTTGGAGGAGTCTGGCCTACGGCGAAAGAAGTGGAGGCAGAGCCAAGGCATCTAAAGCCGGCTGATGGTATTACACTAACGACGATAAGTGATGAACATCCTGATGTTTTCTGCCTTGAATATGACGGTCCTGGAGTTATCATACGATGCGGACATGCTACTGGTAAATTCACATACAGCTCATCTATTAATATCTCCGTCTGCCACGAAGCTAACTTGTGCACCTATAAGTTACTGAGTAGAGTTAACGTCAAACGCACAAATTCTTAATGAGTCAGATTTAGAATTTCGATATGTTTGTGAACTCTCATCTTAAACGGTCGCTGTTAAAACAATGAACATGTCTTTCGAAACACCGTTAACAGATCGTATTATGATTAAAATTGTAAAAGAGACAATTTATGCAGCATCGCAAGTAGTGAACTGCTTCTAAATGCCAAGAGTTAAGTTACAGATAGAGCTTCAATCGTTTTAGAAAGAGTGATCATTCTCTTCGTCCCGAATGCATGCTCTGTGGCCAGCGATCCGAAAGTCCCGATCACCCTTCTTAATTGATCTGAAAACATCGACAGAATTTGACGAATACAGCCGCAATTGATAATAAATCTATCGCTCCACTCAACATTCCCGATGTGAATAGCTGACTTAATTAAAACCCTCCAATTTTGCTTTTGCTACGGACTTTTTTAAGCTCTATGTTGGTAAACAATTTATGTTCAGCTAAAACTTTTAAGAAATTCGAGACAGATAATGGAATAATGCCTTAAGAAGGTTTTATTGATTTTGTTTCTGCAGCTCCGTTGTCACTTGCGTTATACTGCCACAGCGAATTAGAGAAAGGAAAAGATGAGATTCGATGTCCTAAATGTAACAACAAATGGAAGTTTGCTCATCTAAGACCTGCTGCATGCCTCACACCTAACGAAATCACAGAATTCGAACTAAGAGCTCAAATAAACTACTTCAGAAACCACCAAAGCGAAATGAACACATGCCCTAGATGCGGCACATTCTCTCGTCCACATCGTGCCGAAGATAAACGCGTCGTTTGCGAGAATTGCACGTGGCGTTCGGGTGAAGCATTCGAGTTCTGCTGGACTTGCCTTGGCGAGTGGAAGACTTCTGAAAATGAGACATGTGGAAATCCGAACTGTGGATCAAATAAAGGGCTACTTGAAATTCTAGAAAACTGTGAGACGAAAGAACTGAACGGCGTTGAAGTTCCCTCCAAACGTGCTTGTCCAAATTGTTCGTTTGTAATACATCATGACGATGGATGCAAACATATGACTTGCAGCTACTGCGGCTACGAGTTTTGTTTCATTTGTCTGAACACATTTCCTTGCGAGACAGATGTGTTTGAACCGTGTGACGTGGCACCCCGTCAGACGCCTGATACAAAATACACTGCCTCCTCTGGCAACACGGAAGAATAGCTGTATGCAGAAGATGATTCGGATTTGCAAAGAGATGAAGATTCTATCGATACACATTCCAACTTATATTCGGCATCTCAAGATGACGTAATGGTTCCAGCAATAGATGAAGTGGATGATCACGGTCATGATAGCAACGCTGTTTCAAGTGATGACATCACAGTTGAAACAAACGATGACATCAGCAGTAAACCGGATGACGTCACAGTGAACACAAACGATGATGTTGTATCCAGCATGACAATAAATGCCAGGGAAAATACAGTCAACGAAGATTATACAGCAGTTGACAATACTTTGATACGTAATGATACAGAAGACCGGTCTAACCTTGGAAGTGGTGGCGCTCATGACAAGAGTGTCATTGATGGCGAGGTTACTCAGCTGCAAACGGACAATAATACTGTACAACCAAACAAAACGCTGGAAACACAGAAGGTTCCCTCTTCCACATCCACTGAAACCAGTAGACCGACAAACAGGAGTAACACCAGACGTTTCTGCATCATCCAGTAGTCAAGCCTGGCTGCTTGTAATTAACCTCAATTGTTAATGAATATTTAGACGTTCCATTATTTAACACGACTCTTCAAATGTTAGTTCATTCTTTATTTAGAACAGAGAGAAATGATAATACTTTGGACTTTGACGATGAAGATGAGCATTGTCCCAACTGCGAATTAACATAGCTTTATTAAGGAATAAGTTCCGATTGGACAGACATGAATCAGCATGTTCAATTGTTCATATTATCGTATCGTATCCATAGATTTATATAGCGCCTCTCTCACAGTTACTATTCAGAGGCGCGCTCTCAGGTATGCATACGTGTATGTGTATAGCCACCATTTGCTCAAAATCATTCATTCGTTCAGCGTGTGAGTTAAAACACTGTTGTCATGTAAGCAAAGTCAGTAATCAGTGTGGTCATTCGAAGCTCAGGTATCAACAGAAAATGAAACTTTGCAGGAGTTGCTGACTGTTGTTCTGAAATTATTTTAATACACTTATGTATCTGAAGCAGTTAAAGAAGCCTTAAGAAGTTTAAGCTCATGTTTGTGATTTAGGCTGTAAGTTTATGATTCTCTGTTGTGTAAGCAGAATCATAGAATCACTGAACCATTTTACTAAAGTTGTATGAACAATTTTACTATCGTATCGATGATTAAAACAACGAAAGCAATAGGCCTACTAATGTCACTAATTCATTGTAAACACCTTAGCAATTATTAAACATTTTAAATAATAAAATATAATTTTGTTTTATTTAACCTAGATTTAAACAGTCTCTGGTATAATGCTTGCTATCCATGATACATTATATTTATGATGCAATTATAATTTATAAATGAGTTCAATGTTTACTTAGTGTCACTTCTAAAAAGCGGAGCCATAGGCCTATAATTCAATACAAAATATTGCGTTAGATTACTCTTCGTTGTCTAAGATTTGTTTCACCGTCGCTTACAACTTGACGCAATAGAAATTTTCTAATAAACTTGGTTAGTTAGACTTTAAATATAAGAGAACATTTAAATCGTGCTTTTCAAGGACCTATCAAAAGTGCAGTTAATGCTGATAATTAATAGATTTGATTACTTATTACGCATTGAAAATAGTCTCATGCAAAGCTCGACGGTACGTACCATACGTATTCTATTTTTTGAAAGGTACGTACGTTTTTTAACGTACCCTATTTCAGGGTACGTAAACAATACAAAAATACGTTGCTCATTATAAGAATGTTCAATTTAATTTCAGCAAACAAACCATAAATAAAATTTTCGTGTATGATACGTACCATACGCGTATTCTATTTTTGAAAGGTACGTACGTATTTTAACGTATTCTATTTTAGGGTACGCGTACCCTCGAGCTCTGGTCTCATGTAGTCCGATCTAGTGATTTTTAAAACCTCGGCATCCAAAGCATTGAATCCATGATTCAGTGATGATTGATAGTGTAGTTGTTAGCGTGCTAGACTGTCAATCGAGAGGAGGGTGGTTCAAATCCCTGCCACGGCAGAAATTTCTTTCGAGATTTCGTCTCCACCTGCTCCCCAAAGACTTTCAAAAAGGCGCTAGGGTCTTGCACGCTAGTGTTTGAATTCGTTATTTCAAAAGTTTCTAGGGTTGGAATCGGCTGATATAACTTCTATAGCGCAAAGTGCGCCTTTGCACTGGTATGTCTGTCTTCACTGCCTTGTACTAGTACGAGTACGTCCGTATCCGTGTCCGCCTAGGTCACCTAAACTACTTTGACCACGCTTTTTTACCAAAGACCGTTGTGCGACCCTTTAACTGGCTCTCATAGATGCAGTCGATCGCAAGTGATGCTCAAACATACAGTGTGGTGCAAGTGATGCTAAAAATACAGTCTACTTACACTTGCAAAATGATCTAATTTGGATCAGGCAATGACACAGTCATATTTGGAATGGACTTAGTAGAACTCCATGTTTGTGACTGATTCGATATGTCAATTAACCAATCGTAGACATAGGCCTAATTATTATTCTCAAGCGAATGTAGGCCTACATATTTAATATCGGTTAAGACTACTTAAAAAATAGCAAACATTTACTTTTGCCATACAATATTATTTTTAAATGTATTACGCTAACTTTTGCGTTTCTACTCTAAAAATAATCAAAGAGATAAAATTCCAAATGATCATAATCGAACAGTACACTTTTGACAGACGTGTTAGCGAGCTTTCAGTTGCTAGTAGGCCTACAATTTTGGCCCATCAAAGCAACAAAGTTAACAACTACTTTGGAAGTAGGCCTACTACAAAATAGGTATTATGCATTGTCATAATGACTTGAAGCAAAGGACCATGAATGTTACACCTTTCATAACATTTTACTGTAACTGGGCAACTTTGTATAATGGTTCCTTCTGAGTTCTCCCTATGACGCCTGTTGGTGCTGACCTGATTGTCTGTGTATTTAAGAAACTGTGGCTTATCAAACTGACTTCATTTAAATTAAATAGGCCTATTTGACTACAATCCTAAGTTTGCATGGGTTAATTCTACTCTTACCATGGCTTGTCTACCCATGATCAGTTTCGTACGTCTTAAAAGGCGCTATAAAATATTGAGACATATGCATACATAGATCTAGTTACGCCAAATTAGACCTATAATTATACTCGACGACGTGTATAAAATTAGACCAAACAAG
>JACEVL010001473.1:0-28262 GCA_020284085.1 Aporrectodea caliginosa
TAGCAACGAACTTACTATCTAATTTCTAATTTAACTTGTTCCGGGATGCGGTGTGACATCCCGAATGATCAATAAACGAAGATATATATAAAGTTACACAAATCCTTCATGCAAAGCAGGTGTGCTGATGATAGATAGGTGGGATTTAGGGATAGGTTGCCAGCAAATAACTGCGGAGCTTAAACTTAAATATAGAAATAGAGGGAATATTCAGGATGGTTATAGGAAGATTATTCCAAGTCCTTGAGCCAGCCCTTCTGATTGAGAATTTCTGAGTATTTTGTCTTATGGAAATTCCTCGCTTCAAGTCAAAACGTCTGAGTTAATTCGTGTGGGCTGTGTAATAGGGTGGATCGAATGTTATAGGCTAAAATATTTTTTCTTAAATAACTAAATTTAATAGTGGGCAAAAGTTGCCTATTGGTATGAAAACACACCGTAAAAATTTGGTAATTATTGTGCATCATCTTGAGGGTCCCCAAGGACTGTGAAGTTTTGCTATATGGGGCCTTTATAATATGATGGATTATCGTGAATCATCATGTTATAATAACGTCTTTCAGAAGCGTTCCCAGTGCGAGTTTACTCCGAGAGAAAGGAGGGTTTTAAGGTTAGAGAAAGAAGTAGAGATGCCACCAGAGAGGATTGTAGAGCGTAGATAAAGAGGAAGTCCATTCCATAGAGAGGGGCCTAAGCAGGCAAAGGATCTGGATTGAGCCATTGTGATCCTAACCCGGGGAACAAGCAGGTCAAGCCGGTCATAGGATCTGAGAGGACGCAATGACGTGCAGAGAGGGGACGGAGAATTTGGTGACAAAGATATTTTGGAGCAAGACCCAGTTGAGTTTTGAGCACGAGAATGAGAACTTTAAATTGGATGCGCGCATAGAGAGGTAGACAATGAAGTTGTTCAGCCATAAATGTACAGATGTGAGAGAATCAAGGGAGGCGAGTGCCGCGAGTTATAAGTCTGACAGCAGCATTCAGTACGGACTGAAGACGAGATAGACGAACCTTGAGTAAGCCAACACGGGGAGAATTGCAATAGTCGATTCGAGAACAGACAAAAGCATGGACAATTGAGGTGAAGGTAAAGAATAAAGCAGATACTGAACCACCTTCACTTGTTGCTGTGTGCCAACAAGATTTTTCAATAAACGAATATAGGCTACCACAATACGAAGTACGCTGCAAGAATCTGCAAGTTGCCTGATGGTTCAGCTGTTGTAATGTACTAACGGAGAAGTTGATTCGCAGTTGTAAGCCGCCTTGAGTTATTCAATTTCCAGGGATTTCGTTCAGATAGGCTAAGTCATGGCTGTCCTGTGGGCAGTGACCTTCGGAAATAGCGTTGTTTATTTCCCACAGATATTTCTGGTCTGTTCTGAGTTCCTTTATGTTGACACATGGCAAATCAGCATTTACTTTGATATAGTTTGTCACCGATAACTGTTCACCTGCTGATAAACGTATACCAAGAGGACCCGAAAATGCAGAATGTTGTTCCATGAAGACTCGCAGTAAGTGTCCCAGAGGGAGTTCATTACCATGAAGCATGCAGATAAGCCACTGTAAGTTTTCTCAGTTCTTGTTCTAACAACGTACCGGTAATGACTTCTTCAACCCTTCCCTCGTTGACATTATTGCCGTCGCATCTAACTGCTATCAACTGTCGATAGATATGTGGTTTTCACTCAGGTAGGCTACTAAACAATGCTCGATTTCAAGCACTCAGCGGAACCACCTTTGGATGTAACATGACCAAGTTATGCCGAGCCTGCTTCTCTGATCAATGACAAATAATGCTCTATAAAATGTCGTCAATGAAAGCATGCGCCTTCTTTTCTAATGATCTTAGTTTGCCTTTTCGCCCGTCACAGAATAGGGATAAAAAAACAAGAAAGGCCTAAATAGCATAGATATTAAAGTAGTAGAGTATACTGAGAAATTGACCCGTTCAGGCTTACTCCCTGCCGATTTTCCTAGTTTCGACAAACACTGTTCTAGAGCTGATTCTACTCTTTTCCGTTCAATTCTCTCAAACCCTTGTCACGTCCTTCATGACCTCCTCCCTCCCCGTAAGGTCACTCCATACAATACGCGACCCAGACCACATGATCTCACGCTACCTAGAATTGATGCCTTTGCAAAAAGAAGTTTTATTATGAGAATGTTATATGACTTTGCATAAATGTTTGTATTATTTATTTCTTCTGTAAGCTACTGTGCGTTTGCTGGTAGTCAATTAAAGAATATTCTTACTTACTTACTTACTTAAGTGCTAGCAAAACATAGTCTAATAGATCTAGATTATACCAACTGTCACGATGCAAGAATTGCAAGGGATGAACATAACTTAATTAAAAACTGCACGCGAACCGTTGTTTTTTGCTATTCGAGCGCAGACGATTTTTGATCTCGTTGGGGACCCTCAAGATGTTGTCCAAATCGAAAATAATTTTACACAGTTATTAACGTATACTAAAGGCAACTTTTGCTCACTATTAATATGTGATACGAAAGAAAAACGTTTTTCGATCCACCCTACTGTGTAATGGAGGGTAAGACGTTTTGTGAGGATATGATGTCCAGGAAACTATGTAAGTTGGAGGATTATCTGGAACTTTTAACAAGTTAGTATTGAAGTCGTCTACCAAATACATGGCTCTAGTTTTGAGCTGATAAAGCAGTTAACAGTTGAGTAAGTTCATTGCTAAAAGCAACCACATCGTGACCCGGGGTTCCCACATGACACAGGTGATAAAATAGGATCCATCTGTTTAAGGTAGCCGAAGAGGCAACGCCTCATAAGTAAGATGATTGCGGCAGGGGGATGGTATAATGGTATCTCCATTTAATTAAACTTCATATGATTTTTAATGACAAAACCAATTTCCTCTTCCAACCTTATGAATTAAATTGTATCCTGGAATTTGTATCGAGTCAGCTGTAGCTTCATCAAATCAGGTCTCAGTGATTGCAAGAATATCTGAAGACAATTTCCTCCTCCTACTCTTTCTCTATGGAGTTTGGAAAGAGAAAGAGAGACTCAAGACTCGACGGAAGTGGACAGCAAGATGGACACAAAAACGTGCGTTAATCGCAACTCAGAAAATGTAGCAAAATTATCTTATCTATTTCATTCAGACTGACTGCATTGCATGAAAATGGTCTACATGACTTGATCTTGTCCCATTACGGTCGAAAACCATCGCCAGCCAATGAAACTGGTAAGGAGGAAACACATGCAAATGTGTGCACTTACTTTCGACTATAATTTTATGAGTGTTTAGTAGGTTTTGCAAAATAATATTTCCGAACTGACATCAAGAAATTTTATAAATTCTAAAACACATTTATCTAAGGATTTAATGAGTTTGGGATAATAATCGTGAGTATAATACGCATGGCTCAACCGTTGTTTATCAGGGGCCTTGCTTATGTCATGACCTGGCCACAGAGATGTGTAGGCCTATGCGTCGCACGTGTGACTCGAGAAAACGATTTAGCTGAGAGAAATATTCAAAATTCAAACAGTGTGCAGTGTAGGCCTAGAGATGACTTGTGATAAGTGTGTATGAAAGATACATTTGAATTGTAATGTTGGTTGCTTGTGTGCTGAATTTAAAAGAAGAAATATTTGGAAATCGCAGGACTGTGTCAATGTGTATTGACTGCCACGTACTACCTTACTACTCTGAACGATTCACCCTCCTCGAGGCGCTTCATAAATGTTTGAGTGCAATACAGTACAATTATACAATAGATACAATACTTATTGATAGACATATAGAAGAAAGAAAGTTGAGTCAAACTAGGTCACAGCGTGACAATATAAAAACTGTCTTGCAGAAGAGAGGGTATTAAATCCAACGGTTGATTAAAAACGTGAGCGAGGATAAGCTTCATTGAATTTCTTACTAAAAATTTTCTATATTTTATAACACCGTAGTTTTCCTTCTTGTTCCATTCAACCGATAGTTATTTCTACGAGCTTAATCTTTTCTCACTTCCTTTCCTTCTGCCGATAGCTAATTGCGACGAATACTTTCTCTACTCTGGGATCTGCCTGATTCCGGAGATCTTCTCTGTGAGCAACATTCTTGTTGGAGAAGCAACGCGATCTGTCTGTCGGAGTCTGTGTTCGAATATCTACGATACAAAATGCAGCTCGTTCCTCTTCAACCGAATCGATCGCACTTGCATCCTCAGCGCCTACACGGGCGAATGGCTGCCACGCTCCACTGCATCCGATTCGGCTGATGTTGCTGCTGTTAACTGCTCAGCCAACGACAGCAGAATCGAATTCTACAGAAGGAAACGATGCCTCAGTAAGAAAGTTTCATTTAGTCGCATTCTTACTAGACACATTGTATAGCCAACTCAGCTATGATGAGTACACTGACCATACACTGTTGATGGTAAGATGAAACGTCGAGATGAGCATTGGCCACCCGCCCTCTCATGCAGAGGCTAAGAAATGAAGTCGCTGACACTTCATACTCATGGCTGCGAGGATTTCTTTGGTTTACGACCTGATTGGCCTTGCTATTTCCATTTCTACCGGACGTGGTCCTCAATTTCTTATGTAGAAGAGACCGGTTAACGTCAATAATTTAACTTATTTCTTTTTAAGTGTGCTCATCATGTGAAAGTCTCTTGATCCTGTGCCAGGTGATGGCCACTCCTCTCCTGACTGGGTAAGGAAAACAGTGGCCATCATGCCATGCAATAGCCTCGTTTGCAAATAAGTGTCAGCAATCACCTGTTATGCTTAACAATGACAAGCAAGTTTTTTTGCCAATGTTCTTAAAGGAATTCAAGCTGCAGTTTTTAATAGATTTTATTATTGAGACATTAACTTTCTATTAGAATTCCAGATTCTTACTGGTTCGTTTGATTGAAATTTTCTATAAATAGGATCAAGTAAACTTTTGAGTCACACTCCCGTACAATTGAAAGATATAACAATCACTACAGTGAAGACAGGGGAAGCGATAATCATTTTGTTCCTCTTTGGTAATTCTAGAGACACCTGAATTCTTCTGCAATTTCGAAGACAACCTCTGTCCTCTGTCAAACGATACGACAGCCACCGAGACCTGGACTTTGGCACAACCCTATATGCTGACAACGATCACCTTCGACAACACTCTCAACTTAGGTATGTACATGTATATATTTATATTCGTTTGGATTTTGTCCCATGATACAGCAGGCAAACGCTGTAAGTGAACAGAAACAGTACTGTTTACAGTATGGCTACATGGTTGAATTTGTTAGCATAATTATATGTTCTTATATAACATTCGTGGGATACATACAGTTCATCGAGTCTTTATCGCTGAGGGTGAAGTTGTGTGCCCTTTGCCGAAAGTTATGTACTGGCTATCGCTGCACTGGGCAGAGGCCGCGAAGGACGGGTAGCTGAACGCATTGAACTGCTCTGTGCAGAGCGGCGTCTGACGCTTGGGCTAACGTTTCAGGCGTCGGAGCATCAGGATGTCAATTCCCGTACGCCTGAGCCTGTTCACGAAGCACTTGAGGCGGGTTTTCTCCCTTCCACCCACTAGGCCTAACCGTACGGGAGAGGCACACATCGTGCGAGATAATTACGAGAGTAGCTCTGTTGATCATTTGGAAATCTTTCACGGAGGCCCCATGTGCCTTGAGGGTTCCTATGGCATAGTAGCATATATACAGTGAGGCAGAACCAGAGCGGATGATCTTGTTAAAATGGTCTGCTCTTGCTAATTTTCGCCTATAAGAACTCCCGGGACCTTAATGGATGTTGTACCAGAAACACCAGAAATGGATGGTTGGGTCACTTATTGCGTCTGACAACCGCCATTTCCCGCGTTTTAGCAGAGTTTATCCGTAAGCTCTTTTCTTTAGACCAGTTGGCGATGCGTTGAAACTCATCCGCCGCAGTTGATAAGTGATTAGAGCCGATAAAGAGGTTGAAATCGTCGGTATATTTAGAAAATCGGTTCTGGGGATGAACAGGGTGGAGGACAGATGTTCCCACTATGAACTCCGTTGGCCTCTGACTGACCCCTAGATGACGCTGGCGTTGATGACTATGGCTGCAGATGTAACTCCTTTGAAGTGAGTCGAGTTTTTCCTACCATGTGGGTAGCTGACGAGCCAGTTGTAGACACAGACAATGATGTCCAAATCTGCTATAGTAAGTTTGTTAGTAAATATTTGATGGGATCAAAGGCTTTAAAATAATCCATCGATATGATTACAACAGGCTCGTTACTTTTACGTAGATCATAAGTGTGATGTATGATAGGCAATAAAGCGGCAGTGGTCGAAGCGGTTGGCCGGAAGGCATATTTATTATGGAGGTACATTGGTTGATGGGTGTCTACGAAGCAAGTATATAGGTAGAGATAGTCACGGACCACTGTACGTTCCACTAGAAGAGAGCGCATTGGGAGACCCGAGAGTGGACGGAATAACGAAGGCAGAGTATAAATGGTAGTCTTAGCTTTAAGATGGATGTTGGCTTTTATCCACATTGTTTTTCACATTCAGAGAGTTTAACGATTTTCCCTTTATTTAAAAGGTAGTTTAACGGTCTGGTGAATGGTTGAAATTACTGTCTTAAAACTTGCAGCAGAGTAATACTTCGGCCATTTAAACCAAGACATCTGGTCTTAACATTTTTAATATAGAGATTCTTTGCGCTCAGATCTTCTGTTTAGCAGCAGTGCTCCAGAAGTTTCAGTACGCATTGTTGAGTCAAACAAGAGTGATGAAATAATATTATGAAATTCGCTAAGAACATGCTGCGCAAAGTGTTTGAATAATGTTGCAAGAGTTTAATGTAAGGCTTTCCTCTCGGTTTCATTTTCAGTTTGCCCTCTTCATCCATCCTTATGCTTCCAGTTGTCTGACTCTGGTACTGTTAATTTTTTTTTCCAATATTGGCCAATTGCCTGTTTATTATTTTCCAATGTTGGCTAATTGCCTTCCCAGATAGCCAACCACGTCTATCCGACGTCGGTAACACGTCAAGAAACTTATCAGTTTCCGACGTCGGATCGACGTCTTGCCGCTCAGCGGGTGCTCATAGATCCGGCGTGTTTTTCCGACGTAGGCCCGACGTGATTTTCCGACGTCGATCCGACGTGTCTAATTCACGTCGGCCCGATGTGGGTTTCCGACGTCAATCCGACGTCTCTAACTCACGTCGGGCCGACGTCGGAAAAACACGCCGGATCTATGAGCACCCGCTGAGCGGCAAGACGTCAATCCGACGTCGGAAACTGATGGGTTTCTTGACGTGTTACCGACATCGGTCCGACGTGTCTAATTCACGTCTGCCCGACGTGGGTTTCCGACGTGTCTAACTCCCGTCAGCCCCACAATCAGTTACCCTGCCCCTTGACGCTTTAGCGTCCCCCCCCCCCACCTGAAATCCTGGTGCCTCCACTCAGAGTCAAAGGGGAAACAGATCAGAATAAAACAACTGTTCTCAGAATAAAATAACTGCTCTGTTACTGGTAAATTGTAATTACATCATATCCATAATTATACGCTATGTAAAGTACATGTATATTACAGAAATCATATCATATGTAGTTAGCACTTAGCAGTGATTGATAACCAAAATACTTAATGAGCAGATTGAAATTAATTGGGCCTACATTTCCCATCTGGCCCTGGGCCTATTACCAGCTCTGCAGTCTGCACATACCTGATGATATCCTAAGTGGCTAAGCTCAGATGAAAATGTATAGATTTAAGCTCTAATTCACATACGAATTATAAACAGCCCATCAGCTTTATTCAGTTTCAGTTTGACAAATACATGTACAAGCTAGAATACATAATAATTTTATGCACTTTATGGGGTTCAAGACAGGCTTGCTGCGGCCCAGCTACCTAACCAGAAAACCCCAAAGGGGAAACTGGAGGTAGAATTTTCCATTGCTCTTTCAGCAGAGTTGGGATTACTCCCCACCCCATCTTGGCCACATTTGTTGTGGGACGTACGTGTTTTTTTACATGTCATTATATAATGCTCGTGATCTTTATATACAAGATAATAGTTCGTAATGTTGCAGTAATATATTGAAATCTATTATATATAAGTAGTGGTCTTTAACTTTATATACAATGTACGTATGTATCAGAGCACTTGTATAGCACCGTTTAAGTAACTCACAAGGGCGCTGCAGCACAGCTACCTAGCACAATGTGATAGTTCGTAATGTTCTTATTATACAATGTTCTTTATCTTTATATACAAATTAAGTAAGTAAGTAATACACCATTCTGCAAATGCACAATAGGACATGAATTATATAATGACTGATAAAACATCAAAGTAATAATATTAATAATAATAACATGAAAATGGTAATACGTTTGTGAAACATGTATAGTAACTGTACATAATCCGACTGATAATCCTTTGCTAGTCAGAGAGTGGAATATTACGGTTGTGTGAACAAGCTTTAAAGGAGTATCCAGTTTCACGGTTGTGAGTTCGTAGTGTTCTTGTTCTTGACTCGTTCGCCGATAATGAACTCTTCCACGTAGAAATTCTACGAGGGTCACTCTGCCACAGTATTTTCGGCATGAGTACTGCAGTTGAAGACATCATTAGCTTTAGTGACAAGTGTCTCAATTGGGATGCCAAGTTCCAGCGGATGGTCCTCACAAGCAACTCCAGTACTTTATCCGCAGACATGGAGGAGTTGCTGGAGCTTTTGACCACAGCGCTGAAGGAAAGGCATTCCTGATACACAGTGTTAAGTACCGTTGTTTAGAGGTGTAGATTGAGATGCCATTTTCGTTTTGATCTGTGCCCTGTCCCTTAGAAGAACTGTCGGCTTCTTGTTTGTCAGGGCCTCCTTGTCAGCCATGCTCCGGTAGTACTTCGCTATACAGCTACAAGAGATACAAAGAAAACAACATGTAAGAAGTAGCACAAATTCACGAGTCTTAAACATTATCCATGGCAGAACCTGTGGTTGGGCCATGGCATGGAACATATTTGCCACATGCACACTCGTGCTTGGGAGCATGTGACCTGTACGGTCTTGCGGCAACACGTAGTGTGTTTCTGCACTAGGAGAATCCCATTAGTGGTGCGCCTTTCCTTACCCATTTTCCTATTCTTGGGCTCCTTACATGGAATTTTGGGTGATTTCACCCTTAACGATCAACTGTTCCAAGTGATGAATTTTCAATCTCAAGTATCCATGTCAAGAGAACATGGATTCAAATGCAAATGTAACACGCAAAATTATTAGCTATTAATTTAATAGAACACATCTGTCCAAGACCAAGATTGTAAGGTAGACGGACATAATTCCCTGGACATAATCGCTCAGGCTAGGACATTATCCACCAGGCTAAGATATAGGCCTAACCACCCCAACCTCAGCCAAGTACGGTGGATAAACTCACCGGGTATACGTTATATCCAAAAACATCTACAAGAATATCTTTTGATTTCACTGGAAAAGTTTATTATACTAGTCGTCCAAATTTGTCCAAAATAGTTACAAGCAATGGCAAAGTAACAATTATCCTACCTAAGAGTACATCAAATGTGCCTCATACCTTTAGTGCCCATTTTGGGCACATTGTAAATTTAACTATTGTTGTTTCTAAGTCTGCACAGAGTATTCTCTATGGATTTTGTTCCATCTCACCAATCTTGGCACAGCTGTGGCAATTTTTTTTAGAAATGAACAACATTAATAAGACTTAACTTAAAATCTAACATTAACAATTCTGAACTTTAGACCTAAATGACACTAACAAGTTTTAACTTTAGAAGTTACTAACAATAACAAGTCTTAAGTCTATACCTTAACAACATAAACAAGCAAGCTGACACAATGAGCAAAAACTGGGCAAGAAATGTTTATCAATTAAATGCACAGAAATAAGCTAATTGCACAGAGGGGGCTTTATGTCCGGGGATTATGACCTAGACAAAATGGGGGGGATTATGTCCGGGAGGACTATGCCTTACAACCGGACTGTAATGCACAAGTTTGTAAGGCATAAGAGTGTAAGGCATAAGGCATGAGTTGCCACCACCTTGTGAATAAAGCTGCCACTGACAACGATACATGAACATTGGTATTAATAGTTACCTGTGAGCTTCAGATGTCAGAATTCTTAACATCTTCTGTGTCGCTGAAATTCAACGAGTTCTGATATCTTGAGGTGGACCGCGGCTTTGCAGCCATTCCATGGTGACGTTATCAATGTCTGTATTCATTGCGTTGCGAGTCAGTCCATTTGCCCTGACAGCATCTGTGCACAACACATTTAATTAAATGCAAAGTTAGTGAATAGGCATAGCAACTAACATTATCACACACATTGTATCATTAGGTCATCATCATATTCATCATCATCATTCATTCATTACGATGATTTGTATAGCCCCCTTCAAAGTTACTACTCATGTTCCTGATGTCATACATTTGGCCAGGATGTGTGCCAATAAATGATCTTTATGATATAAATTAAATTAAACAATACAAAAAAATCAAACAATGTCATCACCATCACCACCAAAATGGAATTTCACATTTAATAAGTTTGGTGCATGACAAATTTGGAATAAGAATTTCTTTAAAAATCATCACCAGGCGCGTAGCGAGACTTAAATTCAAGAAAAGGCAACTTCACAGACCATTGGCAAAATCCTGCATGGTCATTGGGGTCATTAGTCAATCAAGTTCCAGTATATAAAAAGTCATGCCTCAATGTAGCTATGCCTATGATCATCACAGCAAGTTAAATCAAAAAATTTTCATGCCATAATATTAATAATAATATTTATTCTTTAATGAAGCGCCTGTCAAACCCACTGCGCTGTACATATACAAGTTATGACGATTAAACAATTCACAAGAACACAAATCACAGAAGACATAAATCAACAAAGTTTCAGCATGCAAGGCGCAAGCTCATTGTACTTTTACTGTCACTAAGGGAATAAAGGCATGAGCTAAACCCAGGGGAGTCTTACGGGAATCGAACGGGGTCCGTGAAAACTTCAGGCAAGAGTGCCATCCTCTATACTCCCATGGATCTCAATATGCCCATTATGTTAAAATATTAGAAGTCCTCGATCATTATACACATTTCGAAAGCATTATTTGCCAATATAAATGTTATATTGAAATACTAACCATGAAGAACTTGTTTTGGCAAGCATGTAGTATCGGGGTGCGGAGTGGCATTCTTATAGTATCGTGGCCGCCAGTTTCGGACATATCGTATAAAATATTTGGTATCTTTTGGCATCCTGTCATTGGTGGGAACAATACTTCCGACGCGCTGTAATTGGTAGACAGAAAGGGCACATGGAATATTCATTAGAGCATACCATTTACTTGTTCGAACTTCGCCGGCGGTAAGATGAATTTATTTAAAATAACATGCTCTAATGACAACAATAACCCTAACCCTGACCCTAACCGACCCTCACGACGCTTAACCTGACCCTAACCGACCCTCACGACGCCAGTTTTTCGGCAGATTTGCCGTCCATAATAAACTCGCTGTGCCACGCCCACAATATACGCCCAACATGTCCGAAACTGGCGGCCACGATACTATAAGAATGCCGCGGAAGTTTACTGGCGTCGTGAGTTTTGGTTAGGCGTCGTGAGAGTCGGTTAGAGTCAGGATTAGGATCGTCATTAGAAAACATGGTACCTTCCACGCAGCATGCCAGTAAACTTACGCACCCCGATACTACATGTTTGCCCTTCTTTTAGCCTCAGTGATTTGAAGCTGTACGTACCACGTGGCCCACAAAAGTTGTATTGCCTTGCCAAATCAAAAGTTCATCAGCAAAGAAATCGTGCTGCATAATCATTTAACAAATGAAATATTTCTCAATGCATAATATTAAATTTATATGAAAATCTTTATAATAATAAAAATCTGATTTAGGCGTGTGGGCCACGTGCACGCACAGCTTCAACCGATATCTACCCGATATGTGATTGGTAGTTTGGAACAAATGCTTGGGAATATTACGCAAAGGATATGAAACCTACATAAAGAACGTTAGGCCTTATGTAACGCTACAAATTATAGTTATAACTTTTAGTAACATAGACATGCATATTACCTCACTCGACATTCGATTCGAAAAGAACGGGTCCGCCATTAGTCCGCAGATGATTGGCTATCGCTCAGCCCACGTGATCTAACTTGAAGCTAGAAAGATGAACAGCATAGCCAACTCATCGGCAGCTCGTCATAATTAAGGCGAATACCGATGACCGATGAGATGCCGATGTAGAACACGTCGGGCCGAGGGCGGGCCTATGTGGCATGGCTTACTGGGTTGGTTTATATATCACTTTAATTTACTGTCGTCTGGATCACTACAGCCGCAATGGTTGTACCGCTTATGTCTTATTACTCGTATCTGCTCTATCACATCGATGATGACATTATTAGTTTTTTTTTTACTAGTGCCTGTTGCAATACACTAGCGCAGACTTATTATTTGGTGTATGTGCCCTGTTGTGCCTCGACTCTTGATGTTACTGATTGGTGGTGTGGTCTTGAATGCTGCGCACATTTAACTGACCACATTGCTAATGGTGGCTCATATGTTGAGGTAACTTGGTGGGATGACCAAAGATGTGGAGTGTTTTGTGTGGAGTTGTGTGTATTTAGATCTGATTGTGTTTTTAATTGTGCACTTGCATGGAGCAACTTTAGTTTCTGTAATCACATATGTTTCAAACAGTTCCTTGAGTTTCATATCACCATGTCTGTTATTATATGGTATTTAATTTTGTTATTTGAGTTTCATATCACCATGATTTCTACCATATGGTGTTTAATTTTGTGCATAAGTTTACGCTTAGTTGTCCTGACAAAACCATGTGGAATACTGCCTGATATTATGTCTTTGGCAGGTTACCTGGTTATAGGTTGGGTTTTGTTCACTCTGATTTATGTCTTTTTGTCTTTTGATGCATTTGTTAAGCGTTTGCCTGTCTGCCAATTATCCTACGAATATTCAGATAATCATTGTGACCACACATCATGTAATGTATTGAAATTAAGCTGGTCTGTAACCCCATGTAGATTACTATCGCATGACAACCATGGATTCAACTAGCCCTAATTGGTCTAGTGACCTTATGGGTTCCATTGATGATTGTCGGTGCCTGTGCTCAAATCTCCACACTACTGATATAGCCCTACCACTTACCGTTCCCAATAACGAACTCTGTGATTTCAATGATAGTTGTACTTTGCCTTTTTTCACTGACGATCTGGATTTGGGGGGATTGGAGGAGGATACTAGATGGGTCCAGGATCAAGCAATAACAGCTGGTGGCCCTGAGTGCTCTGGTGACTTGTATAATATATATAATGAGTTAACTCTAACAGGGAATGATGACCTGGATCCGGACCTCAACTTGTTTAACCCCTTAACTAGAACTGCATCTAAATACTATTCAGAGGAAGGATTTAATAAAATGGTTCATAGTAGCACCCTTCAAAACAATATCAAAATTCTCCATCTTAATATCCGCAGTTATAATAAAAATCAAACTCATCTTTGGACCTACATTAAGAACATAAAAAGTAAATTTCATGTCATTGCACTCACAGAAACCTGGTCTACCTTTGAAACTGAGGATCAGATTAGATATCCAGGATATAAAACTTTTGCAAAATCTCGACCGGTGGGCAGAGGGGGTGGGGTTGCAATTCTGGTTGACGATGGTCTTCTGGCTCAAAATATTTGTACTAATTTTACCTTTGACAGTGAAGCTGAATACTTAATGGTCAGCATCTCCCTATCTTCAAATTCTACCATCTTGGTCGGATCTATCTACAGACCCCCTAATACAGACGTTGCTAAATTTAACCATGATCTAGTAACTTTAACAAATTCGTTGGCTAGATCTAAGAAACCATGTTACATTTGTGGGGACTTTAATCTCAATCTACTCAACCGGGATTCTCATCTTCCCACCAATGAGTTCTTAAACAACATGTTTTCTGCTTACTTCCGCCCATTAATAACCATGCCTACTAGATTTACTGGCCACTCCTCCACCTTGATAGATAATATATTTTCCAATACCTTAAAATATAATGAATATTCTGGTATACTGTACGCTGATGTTAGTGACCATTTACCTATCTTTGTCATCCTTGACTGCAAATTAGAGCTGCTGCCAAAACCTAAACATGTACTGAGTAGGCCTAAACATGAGCAGGCTTTCAATAACTTCTATGCACAGATCGAAAATGAAACCTGGGAAGATGTTCTTAACCTTGAGAACCCTGATGATATCTCGACCTCCTTAAATGATAAACTTAACTCACTGTATAATTCCTGTTTTCCACTTAAGCTAATTAGGCGTAGAAGGTATAAAACGATAACTAAGCCATGGCTTTCCAAATCTCTATTAAAATCATGTAAAAATAAAAATAAATTGTATAAAAATTATCTAAGGAGTGGGTCGACTGACTGCTATAAGAAATATAGCACCTATAAAAATAAACTCACTAATATATTACGTAATTGTGAGAAACAATACTATATCAATAGACTAGAAGTCTGTAAGGACAACCTTAAGGAAATTTGGGGGGTTATTAAAGAAGCTTTGCATCAAAATGAGCCCCCTGGGATTAGGTCCCCTATACGAATTAACGATAAACTACTAGAAGACCCCACATTAATTGCTAATGCTTTTAATGAGTATTTCGCTACTCTAGGACTAAAAATGGCCGCCGAAATCCCTACTTCCTCTACTTCCTATGACAGTTACCTCAAAGACATGAATAGTCACACCATATTTTTAGTCCCTACCAATGAGGCCGAAATCCAGGCCATCATAGCTAGTTTGAAAAATACCAAAGCCACTGGTTCACTCGATTTACCAGTTGATATCATAAAACGTATTGCCAAGTATGTATCACTACCGTTGACCCACTTGGTCAATCAATCTATCTTAACAGGCATTGTTCCCTTTAATATGAAAACTGCCATCATCTCCCCTATATTTAAAACTGGAGACTGTCTTGAGATAAAGAACTATCGTCCCATTTCCAAGTTAAATTGCTTTTCTAAGATTCTGGAGAAAGCTATGTACAAGCGAATATATGATTTTCTTTCAGTTAACCAAATTCTATATGAAAAACAATTTGGATTAAGAAAGAACCACTCTACCAACTTAGCTATTATCGAAGTCCTAGACAATATTTCCGAAGCTATGGATGTAAGTAGTTGTACCCTGGGTGTATTTTTAGACTTGTCAAAAGCATTCGATACTTTAAATCATGACATTTTACTTGCCAAGCTATACCATTATGGAATTCGTGGGATTGCTCTGGAATGGTTTAGATCCTATCTCAAGGATAGATATCAACGGGTTTCCTATGCAGGGGTTCTATCCAGTCTTGCACCCATACTTTGCGGGGTTCCGCAAGGTTCAAATTTGGGTCCTTTATTATTTCTCATCTACATAAACGACATCACAACCTGCTCCCCCACCCTGCAACTGGTACTTTTTGCAGATGATACTTCGGCTTTTATAATGGGAAAAAACTACTCTCAACTATTCCAAATTATGAATTTGGAGCTTAGTAAGTTATCTTGCTGGTTCCAAGTGAACATGTTATCACTTAATATAAAGAAGTCAAACTATGTTTTATTTAAAAGCAAAAAGTCTAGGATACCGAATACTTTTGACCCTACATTAACTATCGATAACGTTCAATTGTGCAGAGTCTCTAAAGTCAAATTTCTGGGGGTTATCATTGATGAGAACCTTACTTGGAAGGAGCATGTGGAGCATGTGAAGAACAAGGTAGCCAAAACTGTGGGGATCATTCACAGACTTAAGGGGTCTTTACCAGCTCACTCTCTCAAGTTATTGTACACTACCCTTCTACTGCCTTATTTAAATTATTGTACTGTGGTGTGGGCAGGTGGGTATCAGAATATGCTTAAACCTATATACATCCTCCAAAAAAGGGCAATAAGAGTTATCAGTGGAGTTCATTATCTAGCAGAGAGTTGCCACCTGTTTAAGTCCTTAAACCTTTTAACAATTTACGATATTTATAAACTTCAACTTGCAATGTTAATGTACCGGCACCACAATGGCACTCTCCCAGCTTTATTTAACTCATACTTCACAGTGATTACTGATGTACATGATTATAACACCAGACATAGACAAAACTACAGAACAGAAAAAGGCAGGATAAATGCTAGATGTTTCTCGGTCAGAATAAAAGGACCGCAGTTGTGGAACTCTATTGATTCTTGCATGCGTGAACTACGCTCGCTGATTGCATTCAAGTGTGTATATAAGACTTTTCTGATTGACCAGTACTAACTCAGCAACTCATAACTTGGAGTGTGATGCTGATTATTATCGTTTTAACTACGAATACTGTTACTAACTGTATGGCTGCCTTAGCCTGTTAACCCAATACATTTTGTTGTTGTATTTCTTTGACTGGTAACCAGTGGGGAAGACTAGATAAGCTGTCCCAGCTTCATCTCCCCATGAATCATTTGCTACTTGACTCGCATACTCATATTCTTTTGGCTCACATACTGTTAAACTATAACACGCTGTTAGATAATTAAGTTGTTTAATGTGATTGCTGTTTATGCACTGTAATTTTGTATTTGAATGCAAATGGTTCAATAAACTCAAACTCATATGCGTTATTAGACAAGAAAAAAAAAAGAAAAAAAAAAAAGATTAAAAGTCTTTTCTTCGGAAAACTGCAATCTAAGGGATTCTCTGTCGGTGATGCTGAGACGTGTCTGTGTGTTGTTGCAGGAAGCGGTCATTTTCTGCTGATGCTAACGAGCGACCAGCGTCTCGGTTACTTTGCTCGCCTTCAGTCGCCTTACATGAACACAACCGGTCAGTGCGTTGAACTCTTCTACTGGATGGATGCGTCCGTTGATGTGTCTGTCCTGTCAATCATCGTCGTCTCTGAAGAGAAGTCGGAACAGACGGTCGCAAGAACCTTCGGACAGCCAGTGGACGGATGGAATCGCATATTCACTCAGTTGCCCAACGGAGTCTATCAGATCGTCATTGAGGGAAGGAGGGGAGGTGTCAGCTGCACCGGATTGGCTGTTGATGACATCATCGTACAAGGATGCGAGAAATTTGGTAACAACTACGTTAGGTCTATTCAGCCTAAGCTTTAATTAATGCAGCTCAATGTAATTGTAACAAATACCCAGTCAAACCCTGTAAACGGTTTCCATTATCGACTGCCTATATTTAGCGGTGTCACTTTCTAAGTTTTGTTAGGCGGTTGATGTGTTGACTGTTGAGTTGTCAGTGTTGGACAGACCCATAAAATTTAATGCATTGTTGCTAGAAAAGTTTCCAGATAAAGCTTATCAAGATCTAAAACCTGACGTAGAAAAGAATAGATTTGTGCAATTTTTTTCGTTTTGGAGGAATTTTCTGATTGTTTGATTGCATTAATTTTCATACGATGCAATTAAATACACATTTCAGCATCTTTTCGCCCGTTTGTGCTAGATGCTGAGCGCGAATGTCGTGTTAATCCGATGGGCAGCGGTTACTTTGGGACGATGAGTCGATCTGCTTCGGGTGAGTCTTGTCTGCTGTGGGCAGAAGTAGGAAGTGATTATGGACCCCAACTGCCCGAGGTCAATATCAAAGACAGTCGAAACTACTGCAGGAACATCCTCGGACTCTCGGCCTGGTCTCAGCCTTCCTGTCTCGTCGCTACCACCGTCGCATCTTCAGCCACAGAAATCCGACTGGCAACCTGCGACATCAAATACTGCGGTTGGTGAAACATGCGCTGATTACTTTATTTACCTCTAGGTCCTTTTTTTCAAGAGGTTCTTAATGGCTACCATTCATTCCATATACGTTGATTTGTGACACCATCTTTTAAAGTCAAGGCCTCACACTATAAGTGTGTTATTTTTACTAGTATTAAACTACATTCATGCAATACAATACAATACTCGTTTATTGAAATTTAAAAGCTGACACAAACGCAACTTCTACAAATGGTTCGAGGCTTCTATGGGATTAGTATAAACTAAATCAGTAGGTGTTCTTATACAGGATGCGGAAAAATGTAATTACTATCGTCTTTTTCAGGTAGCGTAAAGTTAACGTTCTCTTATGATAGCTTGAAAGAGCCTATTGTCCGCCGCCATGGACAGCTGAGCGGCCCCTTCATCGGTGGTAAGCAGAAAACCGCAACGGATCATTCTCTTAAACAGATGGTCGATCTTGTCTCAGTCTTTCTTGTTCGTGTAACCCCACCATGCCGGGGAGGCGTAGATGATATGCGCCACCGTTGTTGCCATGTTGATGTCGTGAAGTGCTGCCGGTTGGAGTCCGTGCGAGCGAAGTACTCTCAAGGCATACAATGAAGAAGAACTTGTGGCTACAATCTTGTCTATGTGGTTTGCCATGCTTAGGTTCGATTGCAACGTGACACCTAGTATCTTCATGGACTCGACTCTTTCTGCGCCCGGTATAACCTCTTGAATTGGTTCACGTTTAGCCTGTCTCTTTTTGTAGATTACCATCTCTCTTGTCTTGGGTGTGTTTAGACGGAGATTGTTCGCCTCTGCCCAGTTGGTGATGTGCCTGAACTCTTCAGTGGCAGTATTCAGGTGTGATGAACCTATAACTAAGGAGTCGTCTGCATATTTGACCTGGATGTTGAAGGCGTGGATAGGGTGCAGATCAGATTCCCCAACTATATAGGAGGATGGGCCGACCCCAGATGCTTGCACTACGCTGGCATTAATGCGGGCAATCAGTGAGAGCTCCGTGGCAAAACGTGTGATGTGCCCTCTGTTCTTGAGGTAATTGACTATCCAGTTATAGACATGGTCAGATATGTCTAGTCTATTCAGCTTATCGGCAAGCGTGGAGTGGCGGACAGCGTCGAATGCCTTAGAATAATCGGTGGATATGATCACCACGAAGTCGTTTGTCCGCAGCAATTCTGTGATGTGGTGAAGAATTGATATGATAGCTGCTGTCGTCGACCCCGTAGGTCTAAAGGCATACTGGTTAGGGTGGTTCACAGATGCATGGTCAAAAATAAAGTGCAAGCTAGAAACCAGGGCACCCTCACAGTTTGTTAGACCTATCAATAGTATTATTTTAGACAAAATTTCAACTTTCAATTCCAACGGGAAGACGGTGCTCACGGACTGTGTTACTTTGCCTGATACCGATATGGATTCATTGTATCCTGTCCCATAGGCTAATTTCGGCACACCGAAAAGTTAAAGTGTTAAATATGAGCTCATAAATTTAATTGAAAAATGGTAAATTTGAAAATTCACTTCTGAAAACATGTCTGCCAAAAACACAGAAAGTAGACACCATGACCTTCAACAAGAACTTTACACTCTGTTCAAAATACCAGTTAGTAAGTAAGTAAGTATAACACAGCAGAAACTATTTGAATCTCATCTCCATGACAAAGGTTGAGTTGTTGACCAAGTTATGCGACATCAAGATTTACCGCTAATGCTACTATATGGTAAAATTTCAATGTCACTGAGCACCATCTTCCAGCTGGAATAAGATGATGAAATTTTATCTCAATAATACTATTGACAGGTCTAACAAACTGAGAGGGTGCCCTGGTTTCTAGCTTGAACTTTGTTTTTGTGAACCACCCTAATACTGGTCGTTCATCTCCTCGCACGCCGGTGACGAGTTGAATGCTGGATAGAGGACAGGAGCATTGCTATTGCGGTTATTCTCGATAGTATCGGTACAACAGATAGAGGTCGGTAGTCCGATGGGTCCGTTGGATTGGGCACCTTAGGCACTGGATCGATCAGCGCTATCTTCCACTGCTCCGGAACGTGGGACTGCTGAACGGATTCGTTGATCAAGTGGGCCAGAGGAGAAGCCATGACTGGTGCTAGAATGCGCAGAAACCATGCCGGAAGGCCATCTTGTCCATGATATTGAACAGCACGAGCTCATTGAAGAGAGAGCTAGGATGTAGTGCTGTGCTGCGAGTTCGAGGTGGGTGGAGATTGTGGCATAATGGTCGTTGAGTTCATTTGCAGTTATTTTGGTCACAATGGGGCTGCTGGATCTTTTTTGAGTTAGCCGGTTGACATTCTGCCATAATGATTTAGCTCGTTGATGTCCAGCTCGTAAGATTATTACTCTTGCATCACCTTCAGCCTCTAGCAGTTCCTCGAGTGAGCTTTCAACAAAGTCCATAAGCGCTGTTGTATCATATATTTAATTTCATTTCAGATATTTATATAGCGCCCCTTCAAGATTTCTACTCAGAGGCGCTCCCGTCTACAGCGCGGACACTGAATCGGAGTTTCACGCCGAAACGCATGAGCAATTGCGAGTGAAGGACTTGCCCAGGGTCCCTACGCGGCGGCTTGAGGTGGATTCGAACCCGCAACCCTCCGGCTGCAAGGCACCAAATATACCCCTTGAGGTGGATTCTGAACCCGCAACCCTCCGGGTATATGGGTTTAGGGGAGTGGTAAAGGCCTCCGATTAGCATCGAGCCGCTGGTTACTTTAAGTCTTACCCATAGAAGCTTAAAGTCCGCTTGGTCGCCAGTGGGTTTGCAGGTTACCACCTCGTAGTTCCGTCGGATGTAGATGGCTACTCCATCACCCCTTCTGCTAGATCGGTCCTGTCTGAAGGTCTGGTAGTTGCTGATTGCACAGATCCTTTCTTCATGATGTTTCTTAAGGTGGGTTTCAGTTACAATGGCGATGTCTGCGTTGTATCCCAGGAGCTCAGCGGTGAGTTGGTCTAGTGCATGGTCTTTCACAAGCGATCTCGCATTAACGATGTATATGATTGATGGAAAGTCAGTTGGGTTTTGTTTCGGTGGTGGTTGGTCTGAGGTAAGCTCAATCAGTTGTCTTTGATCCCGTTTGGCTTTAGCTTTGCTCCTGTAAGGTAGAGATTTCTTGGTGATGACTTTCTCTATCGGTCTCCGTCTGCGTGCGCTCTGCCACCTCTGTATCGGAGCGGTTAAAGTTGATGTAAACTGGAAAGCACTTTGTTTACTTTCTCGTCAGGCGCGATCGTTCTGCCTCGAGGTTTCCGACATCTAAGTGCGTACAAAGTGGTCCTATTGTATGTGTATCTGGTGGCTATGCCCTCCGCGGGTGGTATGTGTACGTTTACAGCGTAGCCTCCGTTGCGGTTCATTAACTCCCATGCGAGAAACGTCAACAGTTTGTCCAAAGTTTTGTGAAATTTGTCCAATTTATGGCCGTTTATTTTTCCAAAAATCACCTCAGATCGGATGTGTAAGTCAGGCCTTGACTATTCGAGAGTATATACGCGACTGTTGTCCCTTGAAGACCCCGAAACTACGCAAACCATCGATGTAATCTTAGCGTGTGGCAGCCACTCGGAGGCGCCCACTCCTCCTTATCACGTGTTCATGTGTCAAAAGGCAGTAATGGTCATACAATTGGGCTGCTGGAAAAGTGGAAAAACCATTGACCAATTGTCATTATTATTAATCATTTGTTAAGCGCCGCCATCTATTGACCCAAGCATCAATCGACGGCGCTGAGCAACTCTTGCCCGAGGTAACCGTCTAAGAAAAGGAGTATAGAACACTCTGCTTCATAAGACAAGCGCTCTAACCAATGGGCTACTTTGTCTCACAAATAGGGAGAAGGTAGTTTGTCTGATGGCAAACGACTTGTATGGTTCTAATAAGTACTTCAGGTAAGTATGTAATGCGTGTACGAGTATATACCAAGAGCCTTAATATAACGCTTTTAAGTTCCTCACATATTGCACGTTTTAAGTACACCAGAAAAGGCGCTGTAATTGAATAATAATTACACTGGTCAACTAATAAAAACTTTTTTCGTAGCATTGGTCAAATGGCTGTTTTTATCATAATTTTGGGATGCTGAATCCAAATACGGCCATTAAAATCCCGCAGCACGTTTCTTTTTTTGTTATAGGCCTTATGATAATTATAGCTATTAACAATAAAAATATAGGTATCCAAAGAGTTACAATCATTATGATTGTTCTCATGAAATTGCATTTTTTCATTATTTGTTTTACAAACATCATGTTTACAGACTATTTTAAAGTTGACATATCCACATTTCAATAACTACAATGAAAAACATGAAAAAGATTACTCTTTTGCACAGTTACACCTGCCAAATGTTCATATCTTCCTTTTGTGTGTTGAGGTGTCATCTCTCTGCAAAAAGCAGCATCGGTCGCTTGTCATGGCACGATTCCATATGTCTTAGTACCTCAGCTCCATGGTTCGGATATCCTGGTCAAATCTTTCACCCTGCTCATCGCCGATTGCTCTAAGTCTAAATTATTGTGAAAGAAGACAAGATGCGAATGCAAGAAAGGAATCTTTAAAGACACCTGCAGTCAAGCTTTTCGTAGTTAGCGAGAAAATCTCAAATGAACTGACGATAGTTTCCTCTTTAGGGTCCAAGGGAACTCTTGACCACACATGTAAATGATTTCCATGCAGTGTGCTCCTTTCAATTCAATATTTCTTCAGAGTCAGTATCATTCAGTAGCTTCCTAATCTTCGGACCAATAAAGATACCTTCTTACCTTTCGCCTATTCAGTAAGGCCAACATACAGTGTTGTATCAATTACATTGCAATTGTAATTCAGTTATAATTGCAATTACATGCTTGTAAATATAATTGAATTACAATTACAATTACCTGATTGTAAAAGTAATTGAATTACAATTACATTTTGATTGTAATTCAATTACCATTTACTTTTAAATTATTCCTTTAAAATTGGAACATGATTTTAAAAAATTTCGATAATTTTTAATTTACTATATTTTTAAACTAAAACATCCAATGGGACAATGACCTGTAAATTGTTATATGCATTCAGTTGTATTATAAGTTTGCCAGGTGACCAAAATACGATTTAAACTAATTATTATGATCTATTAAAACAAGTTTAGAGTTTATCTGATTTTTAGGAGTAGAAGTTTTCAAAATGATAATCGGTTAGAGAACTTAGTTGATTACAACTGGGTGAGTGAGTCAATTCATCCAGCAGTGCTAAAGAGACGCTCAACTGGAGCTGAAGATGGAAGCTCTGTTTTCTGTAGGCAGCCGCAGTGAGCTAGTTAAGAGTGACTGCATGGATAGTCTGAAAATGATGGTCAGCCCTTGCCCTTGGGGTCTATCAAAGTGTGATGCAAGATTGTAAGAGGGATGTAAGGATAGAATAATGTTGACAATTATGTTGCCATGCAATCATAAGGAAGAGCAGTTTATTCAATTAAACGGTTGGCCCGGGTGAACCCAGCAAGCTGGCATCTTTGCTGACTTTATGAATGTAATTTGTAATTTACACTTCATTCAATTACAAATTACATGCAATATTGTAATTGAAATACAATTACAATTACTGGACTTAAAATGTAATTCAATTACAAATACAATTACGGCACTTATAATTCAATTACGTAATTCAATTACGTAATTCAAT
The DNA here is from genome assembly GCA_020284085.1 of Aporrectodea caliginosa. Classification (NCBI taxonomy): domain Eukaryota; kingdom Metazoa; phylum Annelida; class Clitellata; order Crassiclitellata; family Lumbricidae; genus Aporrectodea; species Aporrectodea caliginosa. The sequence continues at coordinate 23,539 of JACEVL010001473.1, forward strand.
TACTAGTATTTCAATTACTGAACAACACTGCCAACATAGCATGCAATGCCATAGGAGTAGGAAACATTTCTGTGGTGGTGGGGGCAAGATACTTGTGACTGATTCAGAAATAAATCCCGAATAATTGGCGTTTGTTCAGCTTTTTTCCTGGCGCCTATTTGACCAAAAATCATGAGTACCCAACATTTGAGACACTTGCCCCTCTGACTCTCGCCTTCTACTCCTATGTACAATGCAGCACACAAGAAAATCCCACTTATTGTCCTGATCACCAACATGACAGCCAAAATATAAGTAGTAGGCGTACTTCGCAGTTTTTGTTAAGCAACGACTGTCAAATATTAAAATAATGTCAACACATAGCAAAATTTATATGGTCAATTAATAAACCCACATCGCTATCCTTTTTCAATTTTCACATTGAGATTTACTATGAAACTAATAGCCAATGTTTTCCGTACAATTAACTGAAATTAGGTTATGTGATGTGTTCTATCCCACTTCCTGTCAGGAATATGTAAGAGGTGCTGGCAACCATAGCAATTAAAGAATCTCCACAAAAATGACATTTATTTGACAAAAAAATGGCCTATAACATAAAAATGTGACATGATGGCATTTTTACAGCCCAGATCTGAAATCTGCAGCCAAAAATGAATAAAAGGCAGCCAACACAGTTCACGTTATAAAAAACCTTTTATAATAATTATGAGAAATTAAAGAATCTCTACAAAAATGACATTTATTTGACTAAAAATGACCTATAACAAATAAATTTGACGTGCTGGCCATTTGTACAGCCCAGATCTGAAATCATCAGCCAAAAATGATTAAAAGGCAGCCAACATAGTTCATGTTATAAAAACTTTTAAAAAATAAAAATTATGACCAATTAAAGAATCTACCAAAATGGCATTTATTAATTTTGACTAAACATGACATGTAAACAAAAACTGTGACGTGGTGGCCTTTTTAAGAGCCCAGATCTGAAATTAGCAGCCAAAAATGAGTAAAAGGCAGCCAACATAGTTCATATTACCAACCCTTGTTGACTTGTGTTATTAGGCCACACCGTTAGTTTCAGAATTTCGAGGTCGGATTATTACAGTTGTAGCTCTGTCTCTCTACTTGCCGATACCAAACAGAGTTGGCCGCATGTGAAACGCAGTAAGTTTTTCTGTTGGTCTCGTCAGGGTGCCGAGCGAAGAGTTACTTTCGGTGTGAGGTTGGGATGTGTCTACCGCGGGAACTGACGTGCAACGGAATTTCCGAATGCAGTGATGGAAGCGACGAAGACCCGGATCTTTGCGGTATCTTGAAATTCAATCTATTCATTCATTCATTCATTACGAAGTTTTATATAACGCACCTTCAAGGTTACTACTCAGGAGCGCTCCCGCTTCTGCTTTGTAGCTGTGCGGGCAAAAGAGACCATGAGCAAGCCCCGCTCAGTGGAGCGGAGAGAGCGACGACCCGGAGCACACAAGGTAGGGCAGCAGAGGTCGCGTAGATAGGCAGGGGCTACGCCCAGCAAGGACCGCCAGACCAAAGCTATGACCCGATACGAGATCCGCTGCAGTACGGGGTGCCAATGAAGGACATCCAGCATATAACCTGAGACGTGGCCAAATTTGGGGATACGTCCGCAAAGGTGTGCGGCAGAGCGTAGGACCCGGTTCAGGCACCCCAACCGACCAGCTGGGAGGCCATGATATAGTGAGCAACAGTAACCAAGTCGGACAGTGATAAAAGAGTGGTTGAGTGTAGCGGTGGAGTCTGAAGTAAGATGAGGTGACCAACTCTATTGAAATGACAATCTGTACGAATACGAAACGCAAGAAACTTGTTCAATAAGGTATCATTTAAAAAAGTCAGCATCGACTCTTAATTTGAGGAACCTATGAGCAAATATATCAGTCAAATATAGTAACTGAAAGCTCATGTATGAGTGTGTGTGCGTGTGTGTGTGTGTGTGTGTGAGTGTGTGTGTGTGTGTGGGTTACGCGTCGATAGTCCGAAGGTTCGATAGTCCGAAGGTTCGATAGTCCGAAGGTTCGATAGTCTAAAGGTTCGATTGTCCGAAGGTTTCATGGTAAAACATACAGTATATGTACATACCGGTATTATATGTATATGTACATTATATGTATATATATGCATGTATCTACTTATATATGTATGTATATAAATATGTTTGTATATGTATATATATGTTTGTATATATATATATATGTATTTATATCTAATTATATGCATATATTTACATAGATATAAGTATATATTATATGGTGCGCCGACAAAACGGCGCAGACATAACGGCGCAGACAAAACGGCGCGGAGACAAAAACGGCGCAGTACAGAACGGCGCAGACAAAACGGCGCAAAACTGAACTGAAGAACAATAGTTTATAGCAGTTTAATAGTAGAAGCAGCTAAAATATATAATAAAATGGTATGCGGACGTTTCGTCAAAGGACGATTCGTCAACGGACTATTCGTCAAGGACTGTTCGTCAAACGGAATCGATTATTAATTCTCGTTGATCAATAAAGGGATTGCTAGCCCATTAAGCGTGACGGCAGGTGCGCAAAATACATGCAATTGAAGTTGGATTGGTGATAATAACTCTTCCTTAAGTAGAAGTTGGATTGATGAAAATAATTTTTTTAAACTAGAAGTCGGATTGATGAAAATAATTCTTGCTATTTAAGCAAAGAATTAGTTTCATCAATCCAACTTCTATTTAAGGAAAGAATTATTTTCATCAATCCAAATTCTATTTCAGCAAATACTTTCTTTTATCAATCCGACTTCCAGTTCAAATTGAGAGCGTCCACTTGACGAACAGTCCTTGACGAACAGTCCGTTGACGAAACGTGCAAGAAAATTGGCTTACATAATCTGCCCACCCCAACCCCCATGCGAGGACATAATCCCCACCGGCTAGGATATAATTATATAATATCTTTTGATTCCACTGGAAAAAGTGTATTATTTCCCCTGGACGAACAGTCCGTTGACGAATCGTCCGTTGACGAATTGTCCGTTGACGAAACGTCCACTTGACGAATAGTCCTTGACGAACAGTCCGTTGACGAATCGTCCGTTTACGAAACGTCCCCAAACCAATAAAATATATACTAGAAATAACTGAATAACTGAGAAACTTCATAAAGTTTTATAGTTCATAATGTAAAGTCGTAGTTTACGTTGCTAAATTATTTGATATTGTCACTTTAACATAGAAGCTGGATTGATGAAAAAATTGTATCCCTAAATGGAAGTGGGATTGATGAAAACATTCGTGTGTTCAAAATTGAAGTTGGATTGATCGAACTAATTTTTTTCGTAAATAGATGCTGGATGGATGAAATTAAGTTTTCGATTCAATAGAAGCTGGATTAATTAAAATAATTGTTTCCGTAATTAGAAGCTGGATCCATGAGAATATATCTTTGCTTAAATAAAAGTTCCATTGATGAAAAATATTTCTTTCGTCAAATAGAAGTTCATAGTTCATACGTTGTCATTTCAATCGAGCGAGTCTATGGTAGAACTCAGCTTATCACGTCGGGCGGCACTTTTTGATCGCTAATAAGCAAACAATCACTCTACGGTTATCATAATCTTTGTACTGCGCCGTATATTGTCTGCGCCGTTTTGTCGGGGTACGTTGAATTGCGCCGTTCTGTCTGCGCCGTTTTGTCCTGCGCCGTTTAGTTACGGCGCCATATTATATGATATATATATATATGTGTGTATGCATATGTATATATATGTATATATATGCATATATATGTATGTATGTATAAACTATATATGTATATAGATGTATTTGTATATGTACATGTATATGTATATATATATGTATATATGTATTTATATGTACTTATGTATATACATATGTGTGTGTACATGTATATATATATATATATATGTATATGCACATTATATATGTATATACGTATAATATATGTATGTACATCTGTACATATATATGTATATGTGTGTATATTTATGTACCGTATGTGTAAGTAAATATATATGTATATAACTATACATACATATATATTTTGTATGTGTATACATATTTATGTATATGTATATATATGTGTTCATGTATATATATACATGTATGTTTGTATTTATACATATACTAGCGAGTTGATAGAGGGAACCAGCGTAGCTGATCGAGCGTTGTGTCGTTGAACGTCTAATTTTTCCGTCTTTTCACCGGTCTCGCTTCTATCTCAACATTCTACTAAGACAATCTAAATCAGGATATCAGGTGAGATCGTTCCTATCTCATCTAAAATAACTTCTACCTTCTGCAACTCACTCAGATTAACTTTGAATTTCCCGCATGCTGCGCACATGGCCATTTCACCCTTCCGCCATCTTTGACCTATATTTCAACCGCCATCTTTGACCTATATATCAACAATGCCTTCGCTGGTCTCAATTCTTCTGCCGTTTCTGCTCATCCGCTTCTCCTTATCTACATCTAACATCGGACCTTCACCTGTCTCGTGCCCCACTTCCACACTACCGACGGCAACTGCACAATATTCGCACTTTAACTCCATCCCATCTGCCTCATTCCTCCTCACCCGTCGTCACATGTTTCACTCATCTGCCATAACATTCCCACAAATCTTGTTCACCCTGCTTTTATCTGGCGACATCGAAACAAATCCCGGTCCCATCACAGGCTCCTTACACCA
>JACEVL010001474.1:0-29352 GCA_020284085.1 Aporrectodea caliginosa
TAGGGACCTTTTGTGTAGGCATTCGGCGTATTTCTGTATATCCTATTCGTATCGTTGCATATTATCAAGTTATGGTTGTACATTAGCTGCTATAGAACATACGCAACACTTATTAACAAGTCTCCTCTGCTTGTCGATGCAATGTTGAATCGATCCTACCCAAAACTTTCACAAGTAATGTAAATTAGGTAAATAATGGTCTGGCTCCAGGTTCCTCTTGTAGTCTAACTTATCGAGCGCGATCGATTTATCGATCCCCCAGACCTCTGCTAGGCGATCGACCAAGGAGATCGATCGCCTCAAATGAGAAGCTCTGCCAGCCTGAACTTGGAGTGACTCACTCTCCGCTGAATTTCCTACCTTCACGTTTTCCACCTCGGTCCGCAACTTAGGGGTCATCCTGGACCAGGAACTGTCTTTCACGGAGCACATCACGGCATTGACTAAAATTCTTGCTACTACCACTTGCGCCAGCTGCGGGTTGTCACTCGCTCTCTTTCTTCTTCATCTGCCTCCACTCTGGTTCATGCCTTTGTTAGTAATCGATTGGACTACTGTTCTTCGCTCTACTGTGGACTTCCTCTAGTCCGTTTGCATCCTTTGGAAGGCGTCTTGCGGGCGGCTGCTCGCCTAATTGGTGGTGTCCCTAAGTTTGGCCACATCTCTGCATTTATGCGTGATGTCCTCCACTGGCTCCCGGTTCAGCAGCGCATCCATTATAGGATCTCCTCCATTGTCTGGCACTGTGTTCTGGGCAGAGCACCTGTTTATCTCCGGGAGCTCTTTACTTTAACCTCGGTCTGCTCTGGTCGCCGATCTCTGCGCTCGGCCTCCAGAGGTCCTGGTGACTTCATAGTTCCGCATGCTCACTCTGCTACTAGACAGCGTCGGGCTTTCTCGATCGTTGGTCCATCTCTTTGGAATAGCCTCCACTCTGACCTTCGTTCTCTCCAACGAGACCTCTCTGAATCTTTTTATAGACTACTTAAGACTTTCCTCTTTGACCGGGCCTGGGTCGGGAGCGCCTCTGAGTAGTTATCTTGAAGGGTCGCTATATATATATTCCATAGATACATGTAGATAGATAGATAGATAGATAGATAGATAGATAGATAGATAGATAGATAGATAGATAGATAGATAGATAGATAGATAGATAGATAGATAGATAGATAGATAGATAGATAGATAGATAGATAGATATAGATAGATAGATAGATAGATAGATAGATAGATAGATAGATAGATAGATAGATAGATAGATAGATAGATCAATCAATCAATCAATCAATCAATCAATTTATTGATCCCAGAAACAAAACAAAATTAACAGCATGAAACTACAGTATATAAAGTTCACAAACAATTATTGCAGAAGTTTATCTATGAAGAGATGGTATGAGGGAGCAAAGGGCACACCCGAAGGGACAAGTCCCGCTGAATAGGGGCCTAATTGCTTTAACTATATAGCAAAACTTGCAAGTTATTTTCTAGGACTAAATGGACGGCAGGGGAATTCCATCCCTACTCAACAAAATCAAAGAAATTAAACAGAAACAACCAAAAATCAAATGCTAATAAAACTAAGCACCGTTATGAGAACATAAGAACAACAAGGCACTGCCAAGACACAGAGCATTAAGTATAACAAGCATTACAACCTTATAATTGTATCAGGCAGTACACTTTAAATTGGATAACGGGCAATCAATAGAATGAGATATAGCACAAAAAGCTACATAATAATACTCATTGCGTGTGCACGGATCAAGTGTTTAACCCGTTAATGACCACTTTTAATCCAGTGGTCAGATTTTGATATCCTTTTGCATTTTGAGTCCTTGTAATGAAAGTACATTGAGGCCAAAAATGTGAACAGATATCTTTATTAGTTGTTGAGATATCGTGGTGTCCTTTTAAAAGGACGCTGAGCACATACGAGACAAAACGCTCCTTAGAATCAACTGTGTTGCTATAATGGCATGTTATAGTAATAGAAACAGCTGTGCAATGCAGAAACAAAAAGAATACTGATTATGGTGACTTAGAATCATAGTGCCAAGGTTGTTTTATATTATGTCAGTATCTGACAGCAGTGAGTACTGACAAAGTCCATTGTCACAGCTTTCAACATGGTGCGTGGTAACATTTCAGTTCATTTACTGTGGAAAGCGGCAAAGCAGTCAACATGTAAGGCAACATGACATTTCCTACACTGCCTTGACACCTTCTTGCCACAATGTCCACATCTCCTCTGCTTTGGAATGCTTTCGATGGTGTGATCCATGTGGTCAAATCTTACATCTGGCAGCACTCGCTTTCTCTGCAGTAGGCAGGTTCCATGCTTTCGGTCTGATCGGGTCGAATATCTTAGCAGGTAGGCATTGACGATGCTCCGTGTAAATTCCAGGAGGTCGAGTTTCTGATTTTCATAGGAAGGACTCTGTCTGTACAGCAACCAGGCATTGTTGACAGATGCACTGACCAGGAAGGAGAAGACTGGCCACCACCACTTCTTGGTGCGGATAGAGATCCGGTAGGTTGCAACGTTTTGATCGAGACGGTCAACTCCACCCATGTATTTGTTGTAAGCACTGATCAAATGTGGCTGAGGGACAGAGATGGACTTCTTGTCCTTGTTTGACCAACGTCTTGTTTGGCCCAGTGGTGCTGCAGAATGGCAGTTTGAGGCCAGTGTGACGATATTGTTGTCATGCCACTGAACCATGATGACCTCAGATGACGACTCCTTGATGCAGTAATATGCACCTCTCGCTTGCTTCATCAATTCCTTTGGGTTTTTCAGTGGTGCCTTTTTGGTTCTGTTCAAGCGGATAGTGCCTGTTGCTCCGAATCCTTCAGTTGAGAGACTGGCAAGCAGAGGCAGAGATGTAAACAAGTTGTCAAAATATAGGAAATATTTTTGGCTCCGTGGCAGTTCAGATATCAAGTCCATGACAACAGATCCACCCATACCAAGTTCTGGAATACTGTATCCAGTATTAGCGCCTTGGTATGGCTCACCTTGGATAAGATATCCAGAAGAGGTGGCCAGAGACCACATCTTATACCCGAAGCGGATGGGTTTCCCATGTATGTGCTGCTTCGCTCCATGCTTTCCGTAGTAGGGAATCATGGATTCATCGATGGCAAGATGGCTGTCACATGGCTTGAACATCAACCACCGCTCATTGAGATGAGCAAGAAGTGGTCTGACCTTGGCAAACTTGTCACCTGTCTCGAGAGCCTTATTGTCCACAACATGCAGGTAACGCAACATATCTTCAAACTTTTTTCTCGGCATGGCTTTTGAGACAGCTACGTTCAGCACATCTGGCTGATGCTCCCAGTACATGCGCCTCCTTGGGAGAATGGCATAGCCACTGAGCAACAGAATTGCAAGGAACAATTTCATGTTTTCATTGCTTAGTTCAAAGGAGTGATCACCTTTCTGTTCTCTTGCATATTTCTCACTATTTGTCACCAATAGGCTAATGACATCATCATCAAAGAAGAGTTCAAACAACTCAACAGGGCTCCAGTCAGGTTTACAAGTAGAAACCTGGGTTTATCTGCAATCATACCAGCACATGCAGAATCCTCAGATAGATCTCCACTTCTCCATTTCCAGGTTGACTGTTCAGCTTTTTTCTCAAATTTCTTTCGTTTTGGAGCAGCAGATGAGATGGTGGAAGGCTGTGGAGTCGTAGGAGCGTCGTCACCTGAACTGTCCGTTGAATCTTCATCCTCCTGTATTCCTGTTGGTTTGTAAGATGCTGTGTGGATTCTTGCGTCAGTCTCAGCAGATAGTTGAGCACGAGAGAGGTGATTGATGTTAGTGGGTTGGTCATCATCATCGCTATCTTCAGCAGACACTTCATCATCTGATGGTGGAGTTATGAAGATGTCAGCGGACACAGCGGCATGGTCATCTTCAATCATTGCAACCACTTCATTCACTGTGTACCTATAAAAAGACATTGGAAACGGTTCATCTCTTTGAAAGTGCATGCCCACCATAACCCTGCTTCTGGTTCTCTGATCTATCTGATTTTCCAATGGAACATGATTTTGGATTGCGACTTCGCAAAAGCGATCATCGTCTGATGTCTTAGATATTGTAAAAACGGCGCTATAGAAGTCATTAGATTAGATCAGATACACAGTGAACATAGAATTAGCAAAGGGAGGTAAGATGCCAAACTTGGGACATGAATAATGATGAGTGATTACAACGCAAGCCTGTCAGTTACCGTTCTGCACATTCAACCAAAACCCGTACCCATTCGTGCTCAGCGTCCTTTTAAAAGGACAGCAAGTTTTCGCCTAAATTTTCCATAATGAAAAAGATGTTGTTTGGCAAAATGAAATGATCAAGGAAAGCAGTCATCTATAGTAGCTACACAAAACTCCAAAGTAAACTATTTTATACAATAGCTAAGGAGTAAAAATAAATTACCATTTCTTCTTGATTGGCGGCATTTCTGTAATCAAAACTTTCGCAACTTCGAGTGTTAAAAACACAATTAAAATCAAAAACTTTTAGAAATTTCGGCACAGATATTTATTTACCAACATCCGAGGGATGGTAGAAAACAAAGACTTTGCATTAGCAATGATCTGATATTAAAAATAAGTAAGCAAATATAACTGTCCTTTTAAAAGGACGCGGTCATTAACGGGTTAAAATGAACGAGGCTCTTAGCCTCACGAATGACCAAAGGAAGGTTATTCCAAACGAGAGGACCTTGGTATTTGATTGAGAACTTACGTGAGTTTGTTCTTGCGAAGATGCATGAGTATTCTCTATTGCTTCTAGTGTCATTGATAGGTATAATTGGGCTGAAATAGGAGAGAAAAGCAGGAGGGAGGATATTTCTGCCATACTGGTACATAAACACACCAGTTTGAATAAACTTAATTTGAGAAAGATTTAAAAGATTAAATTTCAGATACAGAGGTCTGGTATGGGAATTAGCAGCAGATCTTGTGATTAGTCTTATGGCCTTTTTCTGAATGACCCTTAGATTCATCAGGTGGGCGTCGTAAGTTGAAGTCCAGATGAAGTTGCAGTAAGTCAAGTAAGGATATATAAGGGTAAAGTATAAGTTGTTAAGTATGTGGGGAGGAAGAAGGTAGGATATTCTACGAATAATGCCAATGTTTTTTGAAATTTTCTTAGTGATTTCTAGTATGTGTGTATTCCATTTCAGGTGTTGGTCAATGTGGACCCCAAGAAACTTAGAGGAAGCGACTTGTGGAATTATTATGTTGTCTATTTTTAGTACGCTATCAGAGGGTGGAATAATCTTTTTATTGGATCTGAAAATAATAAAGTTCGTTTTAGAAATATTTAGGGAGAGTTTGTTAGCTTTGAACCAATCATTAGCCATTGCTAGTTCTTCGTTTGCTATTTTGATTAGTTCTTCGTAGGAGGCATGTGAAAGAAAAGCATTAGAATCGTCAGCGAATAGAATATAATGAAGGAGAGTCGAGGAGTTAGGAAGATCATTAATGTATATTAAGAATAAGAGAGGTCCGAGAATAGAACCCTGAGGAACACCAAACATAATAAGTTGGAAGTTGGATAATTTACCATTGCATGAAACTTGTTGATAACGGTTAGTTAAGTAACTTTTGAACCAGTCTAATGCTTTGCCTCTGACCCCATAATGTTCCAGTTTAGAGAGTAAGATTTTGTGGTCGACAGTGTCAAAGGCCTTAGCAAGGTCCAGAAAAATACCAATAGAGAATTCATTGTTATCCATGGCTTGTGTTATTTTATCTTGTATGTCCAATAGGGACATAAAGGTCGAGTGGCCAGGTTGGAAGCCATGTTGAAAAGGATGAAGAATTTTTTTAGTATTTATAAAGGAGAACAGACGGTCATACATGACCCTTTCAAATAATTTAGAAAAAAAGGGCAAGATAGAGATTGGTCTAAAATTGGAGACTTCACTTTTATTTCCCTGCTTATGAATAGGCAGCACCTTAGCTAACTTGATGTTTGAGGGGACCTCACCATTTCTAAGTGAGCAGTTAATTATATCACTCAGTGGAACTGCGATAAGTTCCATGAGGGGAGAGATTAAATAAGGATTGATGTCGTCAGGGCCAGTACTATGGGTAACTTTCAAGGTTTTATTTATGGTTAGTAACTCTTGAGGGCAAGTAGGTAGGATAACAAAGGAGTTCAATGATGAGGATGGCATATAGTCTTGGAATAATTTCTTTGAGGGGGTATTTTTAGCGCAAGTGAATTTGGTAGATTCGTAAAGTAGGAGTTAAATTGATCAGCCATTAGTTCAGGATCTTTTATTGTATTACCATTGATATTGATTTCTTTTATAAATGAGTCAGAGTTATCAGATTTGACTATCGACTTGATTATCTGCCAGGTTTTTTTTACATCGTTACAGCATTTTGTAAATTCATTAGCGTAGAACTCTTGTTCAATTTTGGTACGAATTATTTTATATTTATTACGATAGGTGGTAAAGATGGCCTTATTTTCAGGAGTAGGGTTTTTAATATATTTGATGTACAGTTTTTCTTTCTTTTTAATGGAATTATGCAAGCCTTGTGTCATCCATGGATGTTGAAAAGTGTTCTTTTTGGAGGTCTTCTTTACTTTTAATGGAAATGCTTGGTCGTAGTTAAGTTTAATTATATTTATGAATGAGGTGTAAGCTAGGTTTGTTTCTTCTTGATCACATAGCAGTTTTACAGATGACCAGTCAGCATCAGCCAATAGCCTTTTAAAATTAGAGATGGTATCCTGGTTAACAGTCCTTGACATCTCGATGGTTCTTGGAGTACATTGGGTATTTAAGTCATTCTGAATCCAAGTAATAATAGGTAAATGGTCGGAAATATCAGATATTATTATCGCCGAATTGATAACACAGTCTGCAGAGTTGGTAAAAGTGTTGTCGATTAGGGTAGCAGTGGTAGGAGTAATCCTAGTTGGTTGAAGAATCATAGGCAGGAAGTGATGAGAAGTCATACAGTTGATAAAGTCATTAGTAGGGGTGTGGGTTTCAGAAGCGAGCAAATCAACATTGAAGTCACCAGTTAGGAATAATTTCTTATTACAGTTTTTATTAGCTGTTAGTGTGTCTATTAGTGATTCAATTTCAGTATTGAAGGTGTCCAGATTTGTGGCTGGTGGTCTGTAGATAACACCAACTAAGATATCCAAGCCTTTACGTAGAGAAATGTTAATAAAAAGACTTTCAAATGAATTAGGAGCCACAGAAATATCAGTAGTATTGTAACTAATGTGGTCTCTAACAAAAAAACCTACTCCTCCCCCTCCACCCTCGCTCCTGTTTCTGTATATGAAAGTATAGTCTGGAATGTAAATTGAGTCAGCCGTGTTATCAGATAGCCAAGTTTCAGTTACAGCAAGAACAGAAGTGGGTAGTTGTTGTAGGAGAATTTGGATTTCATTTAACTTAGAGATAATACTGCGACAGTTCAGATGCATAATTGTGAACGAGTGAGAGGCATTTAGAAATTTGTGGGAAAGTTGAGAGGGAGCCAGGTATGCACAATCTTTGATGTAGTCTGAAAGATAGTTGGGGTCAGGGTCGAGATCTTTGTTGTTCAAGAGAGGTTTATTAGAGTCGTCACTTTCAATTAGCTGCAGTCTGATGGGTTTATGGAGTTTAGGTGCATTAAAGTCAATGGAGCTATGAGGTAGGTCAGCATCAGTTGTATCTATATTTAGTGAGCATTGTTTACATATCCTGGAGTCTAAGGACAAAATCGTAGTATTGCAGATACAGTTAGCATGACAACTCAATCCACACAGGGTACAGGTGCAAGCCTCATCCAGGTCATCCACCAGACCCGCGCACACGCAACAATAACTAAAAACGGCATCTTGCCGAGAACTATTCATCACCAGTGGGGATGAAGAAAGCAAACAAGGGCATTAGCCAGGCTAAAAATCGACTAGACAACAGATTACATGGAATTATGCATAAAGTTTATGTTTATATCTAAAAGAATAATCGAGTCAAGTTGGGCTTGTGTTCAAGAACTAAATACGTAGTAGATTCAATTAACGTAAAAATTAGCACAGGGAAGTCTATCAGCACGCCTGCACAAAAACTTAGTTTGAAACCGGAACCAAATATGAAACAGACCAGAAGGCGGCTTCACACAATTTGCCGTAGTGACGCTAGATGGCGACTAGATAGCTCCACCCAAACAGATTGTACTGAAGTATAACATGGAAATTGATATCGGACATCAGATATGAATCAATGGCAAGTTAAAGTATTCACAGGGTTATCAAACACAATGCTTGTAGAAAACAAATCGCATTCAACATGCTACTCCTCCACTGGATTCCAAGTGGCGATGCATTTGATCGTGTAACATCACATTATAATTATGTGCCATCACACAGTAGTCACTTAATAATGCTTGGAATCGCATATCACTACTCTAAATGTATTGTCTCATTACAAGAGGTGTGTGTATGCGATGTGAGATAATGATACTGAGGTAGCAGGCAGTTCTAACCATACCATAATAACGTTAGAATCACAGACCTGTGCAAACAGTAAGAAAGTACAATGCATTTGATCATGTATCATCACATTATAATTATGTGCCAACACACAGTAGTCTCCTAATGATGCATGGAATCACATATCATCACACTATGCTCGCAGAAAACAGATCGCATTCAACATGCTACTCCTAAGCTGCATTCTAAGTGACAATGCATTTGATTGTGTATCATCATATTATATGTGCTGTCACATAGCAGTCTCCTATTAATGCATGGAATCGCATATCACTACTCTAAATGTATTGTCTCATTACAAGAGGTGTGTGTATGCGATGTGAGATAATGATACTGAGGTAGCAGGCAGTTCTAACCATACCATAATAACGTTAGGATAACAGACAGGTCGATCTGTGCAAACAGTGAGAAAGTACAAAGATTTAACATCCTAATGCAAGGAGCATCAGTCAAAAAAAAAAAATATTTGAGTGAAACGAATAAGAGCTGACCTCAGCATGCATACAGCAATCATGATCATTACTATGCTTACAGGAAGCAAGTCATGGTCTTTGCATTATATCATGAGAGCTTGTAATTGATCAATTAATAATGAATCAGTGCAACATCACTCTGTCAAATTAACCTCAACTGTAAATGACTATAATGATCACACATCAGCACCCTGCAAGAAGTACATCATAGATGATCCATACTGACATTTGTTGATAAGCAAGCATTATACTTATGCAAACACACTTCATCGCAGCGATATCAGTATTGTACATGCACATATGATCAACTGAAAACAGTGAATGGAGAAAGAATAGAACATTAACACGAACAAGTGACTGCATGAAGAGATTCTAACTGTGGTAAAAAAATTAATTAATTAGATAGATAGATAGATAGATAGATAGATAGATAGATAGATAGATAGATAGATAGATAGATAGATAGATAGATAGATAGATAGATAGATGGATAGATCTTACGGTTGTCAGGGTGGACCTTACCTGGACTTTACATAATCTTGCGCGGGATAACTTTTCCAGTTTTTCCGAGCATTATTTGCCCATAGATGAACTCTTTGTTTTTAAATGAACACCACTAAGTTACCGAGAGCAGCAGTTTTCAGAGACCCTCTAAAGACGCTTTATTAAGTATCTATGGAACGCACCAAGCGTCAGAGAGAGCGAGTCTTAACCAAGGTCAAAACGAAAGACATTTTGTAGCGCAATCGTTCAGATTACCAGAGACAAGATCCCATGTTATGAAAGCCACCCAAACGAAGCAGTCACAGTATTAGATTTGAATAATAAGCTGAGGCTCTGGCCATTGACCAAAATATAAACAAACAGCAGTTATATTAACGCCATTGGCAGCTGATCAGTATGTATAGCGATTCAAAAAGTGTTTTAAAGGTGTGTTGGATTGGATTGGATCCACAGTTTAACGGCAGCTTATGACAACAGAGGCCGTTGCCGCCGACAAAGATTAGTTTTGGCATATTACAGCTCTTATCTTTAAAGGTGTGTAATGAGAGCATTTGCATTATATGATAGCAACGTTTATGGAAGTCATCATTATATTAAATGTGTTATTATCATGACCTCATATTATTATAATTGTTATTATGCATTTAATAAGCGCCACTGTATAGTAACCAAGAATCATTCGATGGCGCTGAGCAATTGTGAGCGAAGGACTTGCTCAAGGTCCCTACACAGAAACCGTTTCAGAGGAAGAGGTTCGAACCCTTACTCTCTGTCTTGTTGCCGTCGAATATTATAATAACAGTTTCCATTGCTTAACAACATCTTATGGCTGCCGGGGCCGTTAACGTCGACCTCCTCCTTTCTCCAGGTTTTGGACTGGCATTACCACAGTACGGACAGTTAAGTTTGTTTTAAATTAACTTACTTTAATTAATTCGATGACTTTTTTGCACCGAAGGCAATTTGTTTCCACTCTCCATAGGATTCTGAGGTTCTTATCCAGGGACTGTTTATTATTCCAAACGTTTAACAATGTCCTATGGCTACCATTACAGTTAATGTCTTTAACAACAATTTATTCTATATCGGTAAATCTTTTGATTGGAGATCTTCGTTCAATGGCATTATTTGTTTGCGTGAATATAGTTGGATAGTTGCTGTTTAACGACATTGTGTCATAGCAAAGATTATTAGTTTAGTCCTCCTTCTGGGACTGGCACTCCCAGAGTACGGTACATAATTAGGGGCAGTGGCATAATTTGCACGCGTGTATATCAACCTCTGAAATATACGCTTTCTGGGTCAATTTTGTTATGTTCAGACGATTTCCCATTTTATGTTACTGAACCATGGGACTCGATTGACGGTTATCATCGTTTTAAGGTGTCTAAATATTATTGAGCTCTTATTTATGTGCATCCAGACTAGAGATGTGTTTATCCCTCAATATAAATCACCTGAATAAACTCCGTGACCGCCTTAAATTCTCATAGTGCCAGTTCCAAGCCTGGACAAAGGAGGAGGGGCGACGCTAATAATTTTTATTTCGAAGCAGCATCGTTATACAGAAAATACTATTACTAAACATAAATATCTTTGAGTTGGTGCAGTAGATTGTAACCGTTTAATAAATTGACATTAAAGCTAATCAGAAAACATTTAAGACATCAACAGCAATAGCAGACACAATAGAGAATGGTCTTCAATCACTTGCGAAACAGAGGCATAGAAAGAAAGAAGCAGTTCATGTATGTCGCAGGTGGCATGGCAGCCAGTTCCAGAATGAGGGACCGACCACTGCAGAGCTTCCATGTTGCCCAACGAGGTCGCTAAAGGGCCTCCATTTAGACACCTTTAAAATGGTTTAGCCTTAGGTTATAAATAATGCGCTCCTGAGTAGACTTCTTGAAGGGGCGCTATATAAATCTCCAGAATGAATGAATGAATGAAATAATTTTTCTTAACGTTGTTAAATTGTTTTCAGCAGAATTAAACGAAGGCGTTATTGGCAACGGCTCTGGCAAAAGTAGCAACTAGATCAACTAACAGAGAGGAACTTCTCTAACAAAAACTAACAGAGAGGAACTTCTCTAAAAAAACTAACAGAGAGGAACTGCTCTAACAAAACTAACAGAGAGGAACTTCTCTAAAAAAACTAACAGAGAGGAACTTCTCTAAAAAAACTAACAGAGAGGAACTGCTCTAACAAAACTAACAGAGAGGAACTTCTCTAAAAAAACTAACAGAGAGGAACTTCTCTAAAAAAACTAACAGAGAGGAACTGCTCTAACAAAAACTAACAGAGAGGAACTGCTCTAACAAAACTAACAGAGAGGAACTTCTCTAACAAAACTAACAGAGAGGAACTTCTCTAAAAAAACTAACAGAGAGGAACTGCTCTAACAAAACTAACAGAGAGGAACTTCTCTAAAAAAACTAACAGAGAGGAACTTCTCTAAAAAAACTAACAGAGAGGAACTGCTCTAACAAAACTAACAGAGAGGAACTTCTCTAAAAAAACTAACAGAGAGGAACTTCTCTAAAAAAACTAACAGAGAGGAACTTCTCTAAAAAAACTAACAGAGAGGAACTGCTCTAACAAAACTAACAGAGAGGAACTTCTCTAAAAAAACTAACAGAGAGGAACTCCTCTAACAAAACTAACAGAGAGGAACTTCTCTAAAAAAACTAACAGAGAGGAACTCCTCTAACAAAACTAACAGAGAGGAACTCCTCTAACAAAACTAACAGAGAGGAACTTCTCTAAAAAAAACTAGCAGAGAGGAACTTCTCTAACCAGATTCGAGGTGGTCGCCTAATGCCCGAAACGCACAAGTCACTCATCAAAAGCGTTTTTAATTTTGAAATTTTGAATTACAACATCTTTAATAAAGTAGCCTTCTTTTTCTACAATACATATTGCGTTCAAACGTTAACTCCACCTATTGTCTTAACTGTGGTAGTGCCAGTCCGAAGCCTTGAAACGTCGTCGTCAAACAGCAACTAACCAATCAAGCGCATGTTAATATTATGGATGTATCACAATTACGCCTTAGGAAGTATGTCGATGTAAACGGCATTAAATGCCATAAGATCTCGTTAAACTGATGGTACCTAAACAGGTAGTAGTCTAACTCCATCACAGTCGTTATCGGGTGGTGCCAGTCCAAAGCTTATATGAAGGAGAGGGCGTTTTTCGCATGGTTGCTTAACGGAAACAACAAAAGCATACCCAACCGATAAGCCAAGCACAGATACCCTTCCTGAAATACTGTATGTAAGAGTAACGTCAACGGCCCTCTCAGACACAAGATGTCATTTTACGACTTTTCAAATAATATACTGTGCATTTTAGACACCTTTTTATCAGATTCCAAAGCGATATTATAATTCCGCATGCCTCCTTGAAAGTAATTTATTTTGATTGATGACAACTCCTTTGATGCCATAAGATGTCGTTAAACTGATGATATTCAAACAATTGGTAGCTCCATCACAGTGACTTTCGGGTGGTGCCAGTCCAAAGTATACACGAAGAAGAGGGCGACGCTAATCAACTTTCTTTTGTCACGGAGTCGTTAAACGGAAAGCACCTATCTATGCATAACTGGATAAGCCAAGCTCAGTTACCTTTCCTGAAATGCGTTATGTAAGAGTGACGTCAACGGCCCTTTCAGACACAAAAATTAATATATTTAAACTTAGACACCTTTTTATTGGATTTTCAGGCTTTATATAATTCCGCATACGTTAGTGAATAATACACTTTCCTCTCTAAGGTTTAAGTCGTCGTAAATGTCCCTGGCAGCCACAAGATGTCGTTACAATCTGAACATTACCTGAACCAGATCTAGCTAACATAGACAGGAAGCGATGCGTTTGAGGAGGCTAGTCCTCTTCCTCGCTGTCTGATCTTCACATCAACAGCGTCCAGTCAACGCAATCATTTAATCGGCGACGTCGTTACAGAGGTCTTTATAATAATATCAAAATTATTATCTCTTTTAGCATCATAAGAGTGCACACAGCGTCTGGATTCAGCTGAAACAATAGAGGATCCTGAGGCAGATGACGGTGGGTGAGTGGCGCTATTAAGGGAGGAACTGAGAATAGGCCGATATCAGAGGGAAGATAATGATAGCAACCATTGAATATAGACATTTTAAAAATATCTCTCTGATTGTTTACTCCAATGGGAACCAGATGTGCTGTTTATTGACATTAACTATTTGAGACGACAGTGTCTTTTGACCAGCTGATGACATAAAACCATTAAAATCTGAAGTCTGAGAATGAAAATCTAATATGAAGTGTTCAAGCAGATGATCAACAGTCACCGTAGCATATGACGCAAATGCTCTCATAACACACCTTTTAAACAATTTTAACAACGTTATTTATAATCCTAGCTGCCTACAATGTTGATTTGTAAATTGTTAACACCGTCTAATTGGCCTCGCATATCGGAAACATTTGCCGTTTTCCGGTGAAACGGTAAAAAATTATAATCTTATCTACAGTGTGTCAACGGCCGCTGTTGATGCCACAAGATATAATTAAATACTAGAAACTACTAAATGAAAGTGACACAAAGTTGTCTTTATGCAATTTATTTCTAGGTGGGTCCGGCTCTGCCTGTGTGGCCAAAGTCTTGCTATAAAAGGTTACGCGCTGAAAAGTGTTTATAGAGATGTGACGCAAACTTGTCTTTCCGTAGTCGTTCAGAAAAAGCCTCACGTTGGGCGCCAATTTGACACAAAGTTGCTATTAAGGTTACGTGCTGAAAGTACAATGTTTCTTACGTAGTTGAAAGCCTCTTCCGTAGTAAGTTCAATGTTTCTTACGTAGTAGGAAGCTTCTTCCGTAGTAAGGTACAAAGCTTCACGAGCGAGGTTCCAGCGAGCGAACGACGCAGGAGGTTCCAGCGACGAGCGACAGAAGGTCCACTGGTGAGCGACGTAGGAGGTTCCAGCGACGAGCAACGTAGTAGGCTCGAGCGACGTAGAAGGCTCCAGCGACGAGCAACGTAGTGGGCTCCAGCGACGAGCGACGTGGTTGGCTCGAGTGACGTAGTAGGCTCCAGCGACGTAGTAGGCTCCAGCGACGAGCGACGTAGTAGGCCTCAGCGACGTAGTAGGCTCCAGCGACGAGCGACGTAGTAGGCTCGAGCGACATAGGAGGCTCCAGCGACGTAGTAGGCTCCAGCGGCGAGCGACGTAGTAGGCTCGAGCAGGAGATTCACTGGCGAGCGGGCGAGCGTCGTCCAAAGAAAGCTCCAGCCAGCGAATCTCCAGCAACCAAGCGAGACTTCAAGCGACGAGCGAAGATCAGCGCACGAACTTCCGTGTAGGTTGTTCGCACAAAGTTTCGACGAACAAGGTTCGAGTCTCGGCAAGCGTTCTTCAACACACGACGAGCGTTTTCAGTTTCGAAGAGATTAGTCTCACCCAGTTCTTAAAAAATTGTTTCGGCTTAACGACACTTTTTCATATCGAAGATGATTAGTGTCGGAGGCAGAAAGCAACCTCGTGCTCCACGTTTAAATTGCGACCGAGCCACCCGCAGTAAAGATCCGAGAAATTAATCTCTGATAAACCGACCCGACCGGGAAGCGAACCCGGGGCGCCGGTGTCATGATATAAAGTCTCCCCCCGAAACAGAGTCTCCCTCTGGCTGAAATAATGTCTCCCCCCGGAGACTCTGTATCAAAACAAAGTCTCCCCCATTGAAATAGAATCTCCCCGTCTACGATACAAAGTCTCCCCCTACTAAAAAATCGCCCCTTTTATATTTCAGTTGCTTTCCTATATAATTTTAAATGTGATTTAATATGTACATTTTCGTTAAAAAAATCTGATGTGTTTACTATTTGAATTGGACATGAAAAACATGAAATGAAATAAGAAAATTATTAAATAAATGTTTTATAAGAGTAAATGTAGAACACCACTAGGATGTCGGACGCTTATGTCAATAAAACGCAATGGATAGGCCTAGATTACACACATTGTTTGTTATAGCCTAATGAAGGAAATGGCTCTGACCACAAGTAGGCATTTTACTGGTGCTAGTTTCTGAAACGATTCTGTGACCAGTAATCCCTATCCCATTCAATAATTAATGCTGCAGTCCTTTTGCCAGCTAACGCTAATTAGCTTACCGCTGATTCTTTTAGGGTTAGATGACTTAGATCTACCACTGAAAATGTGTTGGATATTGGTCATTCAATATTATTAGCGTCAGATATAATATCAGGCCAGCTTATTAGCTATACAAGGAGTCTGAAACAATGCATTGGAATAACTATAATACCTGTACTGACTTCCTGATACGAGCTAGCGCGTGGCTTCTATGCGATTCTTGATGCAGAATAGGCCTAACCTGGTATTTCGATATGAGCTTGCATTGATCTGGTTAGCATATTCGTCCATTGATCTGGTTTATTCGTTGCTTATTATTGTTAGCATTCACAGAACCACTGAATAAGCGAAGCTAAATCAAACCTATTTAGTGTCGACAGGCCAATATCAATTAAAGAAAATAAAGCATTGTAGTCCGTGAAGCCAGTACAGGCTTGAGATAAAGACTACTGAAGCATTTGTTGAACCATGGAATTATTATGCTTGCCCTTGCTTTTCTGGCATTCTTTGATGAAGATTAGGCATTCATAGAACCACTGAATAAGCGAAGCTAAATCAAACCTATTTAGTGTCGATAGGCCGATATCAATTAAAGAAAATAAAGCATTGTAGTCCGTGAAGCCAGTAGGGCCTATGTAATATGTATACAGGCTTGAGATAAAGACTACTGAAGCATTTGTTGAACCATGGAATTATTATGCTTGCCCTTGCTTTTCTGGCATTCTTTGATGAAGATTATAGGCATTCATAGAACCACTGAATAAGCGAAGCTAAATCAAACCTATTTAAGTGTCGATAGGCCAATATCAATTAAAGAAAATAAAGCATAAATTATTCGTAGACGCCAATCATCGTCGATATAAACGGCGTCGTTAATTATTCGGAGGCCGAAGTGGGGTAGATTTCTACCCCAGCGGTGTTTGGATGTTGATTGCGGAGTAACTGTAGGTAGTCATAACTTGACGTTCCACATGTTTACAAGTTAACACCCCCGACATATTCCCACACCAAAACGATCATCATGTCATGTTGTCTGAGAAAGTTATTTCAGTTCAAAGTGTCATGGGGTAGAAATCTACCCCACTTCGGCCTCGGCGTTACAATTTTTTCGTTCATAATGAAGATGTATTTATAGCAGATATTACTCAAAATGTGTGTATCTAAGCTCATAGATAAGCTATAATGACAAATGAAGTGTCCTTTGTGATAGTTCCAAGGTCAAGGAATCGAACTATCGCATTGGCAATAGTGTGGGAATAGAACTATCCAAGATGGCGGCCAATATGGCCGCCGAAACTCAAAATGTGTATATCTACGCTCATAGATAAGCTAGAATGACAAATGAAGTGTCCATTGTGATAGTTCCAAGGTCAAGGAATCGAACTATCGCATTGGCAATAGTGTGGGAATAGTACTATCCAAGATGGCGGCCAATATGGCCGTCGAAACAAAAAATGTGTATATCTACGCTCATAGATAAGCTAGAATGACAAATAAAGTGTCCATTGTAATAGTTCCAAGGTCAAGGAAACGAACTATGGCATTGGCAATAGTGTGGGAATAGAACTATCCAAGATGGCGGCCAATATGGACGCCGAAACATAAAATGTGTTTATCTACGCTCATAGATAAGCTAGAATGACAAATGAAGTGTCCATTGTGATAGTTCCAAGGTCAAGGAATCGAACTATCGCATTGGCAATAGTGTGGGAATAGTACTATCCAAGATGGCGGCCAATATGGCCGCCGAAACAAAAAATGTGTATATCTACGCTCATAGATAAGCTAGAATGACAAATAAAGTGTCCATTGTAATAGTTCCAAGGTCAAGGAAACGAACTATGGCATTGGCAATAGTGTGGGAATAGAACTATTCAAGATGGCGGCCAATATGGCCGCCGAAACATAAAATGTGTTTATCTAAGCTCATAGTTAAGCTACAATGACAAATGCAGTGTCCATTGTAATAGCTCAAGGTCAAGGAATCGAACTATCGCATTGGCAATAGTGTGGGAATAGTACTATCCAAGATGGCGGCCAATATGGCCGCCGAAACTCAAATGTGTCATATCTACGCTCATAGATAAGCTAGAATGACAAATGAAAGTGTCCATACACAGATAGATCCAGGCCAAGAAATCGAACTATCGCATTGGCAATAGTGTGATTTACTAGCCAAGATGGCCAATACATTTTTTTCTAAAAATGTGCATATCTAAGCTCATCATAAGCTACAATGACAAATGAAGTGTCCATTGTAATATTTCAAGGTCAAGGAATCGAACTGTCGCATTGGCAATAGTGTGGGGATAGAACTATCCAAGATGGCGGCCATATGAGCGTAGATATACACATTTTAAGTTTCGGCGGCCATACTGGCCGCCATCTTGATATTTATTCCCACACTATTGCCAATGCATAGTTCTATTTCTATGACCTTGGAACTATCACAATGACACTTTCATTTGTCATTGGGCTTATCTATGAGCTGAGATATCCAGATTTGTTTCACGGCCATATTGGCCGCCATCTTGGATAGTTCTATTCCCACACTATTGCCAATGCGATAGTTCGATTCCTTGACCTTAAAGCTATCATAATGGACACTTCATTTGTCATTCTAGCTTATCTATGAGCGTAGATATTCAATTTTGAGTTTCGGCGGCCATATTGGCCGCCATCTTGGATAGTACTATTCCCACACTATTGCCAATGCGATAGTTCGATTTGTTGACCTTGAAACTATTACAATGGACACTTCATTTGTCATTCTAGCTTATCTATGAGCGTAGATATATACACATTTTGAGTTTCGGCGGCCATATTGGCCGCCATTTTAGATAGTACTATTCCCACACTATTGCCAATGCAATAGTTCGATTCTTTGACCTTGAAACTTTTACAATGGACACTTCATTTGTTATTATAGCTTATGTATGAGCTTAAATATACATATTTTTGAGTTTCGGCGGCCATATTGGCCGCCATCTTGGATAGTACTATTCCCACACTATTCACAATGCGATATTTCGATTCCTTGACCTTGGATATATTAGAATCGACACCTCATTTGTCATTTTAGCTTACCTGTGAGCTGAGATATTACATATTTCTTTGGGGTAGAAAACTAGGTACTTCGGCCTCCGTGTCCAGAAACGGAGCTTCGGCTTGCGTCGTTAAATAAACTTATTACACACAATTATTCGTAGCTGAAGTTCATTAAATTTTCTGCTTAGACTTAGATGATCTCAACGGATTCAGTATTATAGTTAGTATAGGCCTACATTGGCTAGAAGTTGCTTTAAAAAGTACTACTTTGTGAAACAGTGCAAAATTATGGATAAGGTTGGAATATTTTTCATCAATGAAACAATTATATATTCTCATGGATTCAGCTTCTACTGTACTTACGGGTAAGCCTACAATTTTTTTAATCAATCCAGCGTCCATTTTAAATTGACCATACGAAATAATTTACCAACTTAAAGTATGGGATTAGCCACAAAGGCCTTAGAATTAATTGACCAGATAAACACCCAACATCCTACAAATAAGCGAATTTCTCCATGGTAGGCCTACCCTTGGTATGGAACAACATCCCTATCACCATTCGTCGATTGCCTAACTTGCAGTGTTGTATCAATTACATTCTAAATGTAATTGAATTATAATTGCAATTACATGCTTGTAATTGAATTTCAGGTGGCGGATCTGAACGACAAGTCACAGGTTACCCTTTTGGCACTGTTCGATGTAAGCGCTGCATTCGATACAGTGGACCACGATATCCTGCTGACGCGGCTTTCCACCTCTTTTGGCCTTTCTGGCAATTTCCTTACTTGGCTTACCTCCTATCTCCAAGACCGTTCTTGTATTGTGGCTTGTGGGTCCGCAAGGTCGCCCTGGGCTCCTGCCCCGTTCGGATTACCGCAAGGTTCTGTCCTGGGTCCTCTGCTCTACATTATCTACACTGCAGACCTTGGCCCTCTCTTGGCAGCTGGTGCTATCTTGAGTCAATCTTATGCAGACGACCTTCAGGCATATGTTCACTGTTTGGCGTCTGCAGCTGCTGCTGCGGTCCGAGAAATTAGCCGGGCCATGCAGACTTTAGAGGCCTGGATGTCCTCCAACCGCCTACGACTAAACCCCAATAAGATTCAATATATGTGGCTTGGCACGCGCCAACAACTTGCAAAAATTAACTTAGAGGCAGTTAGCTCTTGAGTTCCCCTGGATTACTTTCTCCTCATCTGTCCGTGATCTTGGTGTTACCTTGGACCAGGAGCTCACGTTCACGCGACACATCAATCTACTCTGTCGCGATTGCTATTACCAACTGCGTCAGCTGAGGGTAATATCTCGCTCTCTTACTCCTACTGCTGCTTCCACCCTTGTCCACGCCTTTGTGGTCTCTCGCCTCGACCATTGTAGTGCCCTCTATGATGGGCTCCCAGCAGTCCGGATTGGGTGCATAGAGCGGGTTTTGCGCGCGGCGGCACGTCTTATTGGGCGAATCCCAAAATTTGGCCACATCTCAGAGTATATGCGGAATGTACTACACTGGCTTCCATTTCCGCAGCGGATCGCCTATAGAGTTTCTGCGCTGGTCTGGCGCTGCATGGAGGGTATCGCTCCCCTATACCTGCGGGAACTCTGCTGCTCCACCTCTGGTGTCCAGCGGCGATCTGCTCTCCGATCAGCTAATCAAGCCGAACTCTTAGTCCCTCGCTCGCGGACTACCATAAAGCAGCGGCGCTCTTTTTCTGTCGCTGGCCCTACGACCTGGAATGGGCTCCCTGTTGCACTCCGCCTAGTGCCTAGGGGTCACACCACTACCTTCTTTGTAAACCTCAAGACTGTATTGTTTAGCCGTGGTTGGACTGGGAGCGCTTCTGAGTAGATTACCTTGAAGGGGCGCTATATAAATTCTCCTTAATAATAATAATAATAATAAGTTTGCCAGGTATTCAAAATACGATTTACAATTATGATCCATTAAAACAAGTTAGAGTTTATTTGATTTTTAGTAAGGTTTTTCAAAATGATAGTCTGTTAGAGAACTTAGTTGATTGCGCCTGGGTGAGTGAGTTAATTCATCCAGCAGTGCTAAAGAGACGCTCAACTGGAGCTGAAGATGGAAGCTCTGTTTTCTGCAGGCAGCCTCAGTGAGCTATCTAAAAATGAGTGCATGACTGCATGGATAGCCTGATAATGAAGGTCAGCCCTTGCCCTTGCGGTCTATCAAAGTGTGCTGTAAGATTGTAAGAGGGGTGTAAGGAAAGAATAATGTTGACAATTACGTTGCCATGCAAACATGATGCAGAGCAGTTTATTCAACTAAACGGGTGACCCGGGTCAACACTGCAGGCTGGCATCTTCTCTGTTATCGAAGTAATTCGTAATTTACACTTCATTCAATTACAAATTACATGCAATATTGTAATTGAAATACAATAACAATCACTGGACTTAAAATGTAATTCAATTACAATTACAATTACACAACATGTAATTCAATTACGTAATTCAACTACATGTATTTCAATTACTGAACAACACTGCTAACTTGAAATTATTTATGAAGACTATGCGTAGGCCTACTCGTCCAATAAATGCTTAATCATTTAAATCTCTCTGTTGCTGATATTTAGCTAAAATTGTTTTTAATACTCCACTATAATGCTTATTATTTGCTAAAATTAATAAATATGGACTATTAGTTCCTTAAAATGGCAACTATGACAATAAGTGCATAATTGTTGATTAAAACTGGGAACAATAAATTGTATGAAAATGAAAATTGAAATTGAAATAAAGTCTCCCCGGGGGAGACTTTATTTCAACGGGGGATGAAACATTTTCTCCCCCCGGAGACTTTGTTTCAGAATATAGTCTCCGAGGGGCGAATTTATACTGAAACAGATCCGCCGGGGGAGAATCTGTTTCGAAATAGAGTCTCCGGGGGAGACTTTTAGGGGAGACTCTGTTACGCGACACCGGCGTGACGAGCAGGCACCAACCCACTCGGCCACTCAGGATCCTCCCAGTCCTTAATAATTATAATTGTTTCGGCTTAACGACACTTTTTAATATCGAAGATGATTAGTGTCGGAGGCAGAAAGCAACCTCGTACTCCACGTTTAAATTGCGACCGAGCCACCCGCAGTAAAGATCCGAGAAATTAATCTCTGATAAACCGACCCGACCGGGAAGCGAACCCGGGGCGCCGGCGTGACGACCGGGCAACCAACCCACTCGGCCACTCAGGATCTCCTCCCAGTTCTTCCTTTTCAAGGCCTATATGACCAATGCAGGTCAGCTAAAAGAAAGGTGTCTTAAAATCACGTAATAAAAAGTTTCCTAAGCACTCGCCAGGTGTCACCGGCGTGAAGTCTCATTTTCCTAGGAGCGCCAGTTTTGCGACAAAAGCATAATATAATAGTTCCCGATTAGCGCCGTTGAATAAACTGGTCTCCCTGACGTGGCTTTTGTGGACGCAGAGACATGTTCGAAGATTAACATTACATAACATTACATATTAGAATTTGTTTCGTTTAGTTCGGGGTTCATTACCTGGTCGCAGATCTTTGTTCTGCAACAAAGGGTTATCAAGTTTTTCCTCCGCAGAACACAGTCACCATGAAGCATGGGAGCTTTGCGGTAGTAGTTCCCCCATTGTGGAACTCTGGTTCCCATGCGATATGCGACATAAGTTTCTTTCTCTGCCTCTATTTCTCAAGCAATTGAAGACCATTCTGTCTGTTTGTGGTCCTCCATCGTGATTTCTCGAGAGGACCTTTGATGAGTTCTTCTCTAGGAGGCGCTATATAAATATGAACTTACAAATTTAATTACTGCTGATGCAGACTTCAACGACGTCTTGTGTCTTCAATCGCTTTTGGTGTCCTTATACTTAATTCGTAATTTCATGTTTCTCTTTTCTAAATCTGGTTAGTTGTTGATTAACGATGCTGTTTCATTACAAAGATTACTAGCGTCGCCCTTCTACTTTATCCAGGCTAGGGACTGGCAATGCCGCAGTACAGGCATTGGCGGCTAAACAAATCTGGATTGCTTTTCATTATTTAACTACATACTGCGGTTGCCAGAACCGTTGACAGTGATATCATAGATGGAATCTATTTCGCTGATTGCTTGGGTGATTAAGAGTTTAACGACATCTTACGACACTTATGGCAACAAAGGTCGATGACGTCAGCAGAAATTATTTTAAACATTTCTCAGGGTTTCTTTGGCAAGATACGATTATCGGAGGAATAAAGATTGGCTTGATTGAAAACATTAACGAAATTATTTATAACATAGCCTTAGGCCTAAAACGTCTTAAAGATGTCTACGTGGGTGTTCTTCACGCCGTTATTGGACTTCCCCGGCTGTTGTTGTCAACATACCTCGTGGTCTAATTTACTGTATAATTGTAACAAATTGTCGTACCGCTCGAAATCTTCGGATTTTTCTGCAACCAAAAAAGCTAATTATCTGGGAAATCAGTTTTTTAATACGCGCTTAATCTGAAATCATAAATTTATTATGTCTAACTGTGAGTTCAACGGGATAACTGATGATAGACCTTTGATGTCCAGTGGATGTCCAAGGATGAGTGTCAGAGAGAAGGCACGCAGTTCTTCACGCAGTTGACTTAATCAACCGATGATTAATATATTAAAATGCTGCGTCTTATTAAAGGTGTCTAGTGTTCGAGCATTAGGATCAACAGTTATCGTCGCATTTAATGCTTGCTATGTCGATCGATAAACCGAGCTTATCGATCGACGTATGTATGGAGAGTTATCCCATTCCACAAAAGGTGGGTTCTATTAATAATGTCATTTAAGATGTCGTTAAACACTAACTTTTTTTCAAATGATAAACCGCGCAATTTAGACACCTTTATATCGGATATTCCGCAACAACTTAAGCTCGTTCAATGCGTCCGACTTCAGAGTGGTAAACCATGGTCCTGAAAAAGTCCAGGAACCAGAATGAGGTAATGGTTGTGTAATCAGTGTTGAGACTTGTGAGCCTTAAACTCTGAACACTAACTTACCCAATTCTAAACAGGGAGCGATGCGTTTGAGGAGGCCAGTCCTCTTCCTCGCTGTCTGATCTTACCATCAATAGCGTCCAGCAAAGGCAACTATTTCATAGGGACGTCGTTACAGAGGTATCTATTCCAAGTAAATAAGTATATTCTTTATTTTACCAGTTGCATAACTGCGCTCTGCGTACATGCATCTTACTTATCCACTCCTCTTCCTACTCTTTCCTCCCCATCCTCCTCTTCAAGAGTGCACACGGCACCCGACTTCAAATGAAACCTTTCTCCAAAATTCAAAACCGGTTAGAATTTTTGTATTAATGAAAAAGGTATTGTTTTGGTCAAAAATATTACTTTTTTGTTATTCGGATTATAAGGCCTGGGATCGCCGATTTCGATTAATACCGATTAGTGCAATATCCGACCCGAACCGTTTACCGAGCGGATATGCCGACTTATCCCTAGCATAAGTATACTAGCAAATGCTCTTATTTTTTACACACCTTTAACACACTGTTCCCGATGTTATATATACTTCTCAATGCCTATAATATAAATTCTTCCTGCCCTTAGTTCTTCGCTTATTGGAAACTACAGCCTGTTATCGTTACACATAATGCAAATGCTATCTTCATATTATAACTTTAAATCACTTTTCTCAACGTTATTTATGCTCCAACCAACATCATTACCTTAACTTCGCGACTGCACTCCATGCCTCAGCGACAGGCAGTGCCAGTCCCAAGCGGGTCAAAGAGAAGGTGACACTACTGAACTTTGTTGTCACAGATGTGGTTGAACTGAAACTACTACTACTACTACATTCCAAACAGACGATGTCACGACAAGTCGTCTACAGACATTTCGCATACGAGTGCAGCTGTATTAGGCCTGGGAGTCACTTTGGTCAGCCAATCTGACCCCACTTGACCCTAAAGTGACTCGAGGTCGACTTGAAGTCGACAACTTGGAGCCAAAACGACTTGATCCGACTTGGCAGAAAAACAACCAACTTTCGACTGAAATAACGATTACGTACGACTAATAATACAAAAATGTCATGCCAATTTGCCTGGTAATCATTAATTTCATATAATAATGAGCAATGAGACCTCAACACCTGATGAATAAAATTGTTCAAAGTTAATTAGGCCTATTTTAAGCTGTTCGTGTTTGTGCTTGAACAGTTTTGTAACGCTTTAATGTATGTATGTATGTATGAGCACTTGTTATAGCGCCCCTTCAAGATTTTTACTCAGAGGCGCTCCCGACTACAGCGCAGTTACTGAATCGGAGTTTCACGCCGAAGCGCATGATCAATTGCGAGTGAAAGACTTGCCCAGGGTCCTTACGCGGCGGCTTGAGGTGGATTCGAACCCGCAACCCTACGGCTGCAAGGCACCGAACATACCCCTACACCACCGCGCCCCATGGGTTAACAGTAGAATATGTGGCTGACTGCGGACTGGTTGCATGAATGGCGTGTTATTCCGTAACGCAGTGCTGTCCAACCCGCGGCCTGCGGGCCGCATGCGGCCCGCCGGCAGATTCTAAGTGGCAGATTCTAAGTGGCCCGCCACAGCTCGCTAAATATTTGCAATTTCTGTTAAAATGAAGTAAAAGACAGTCACTGGCCTACTTGCATAGCTATTCGTTCGTAGCTTTAACTTGGCTTATCATTTGACAATGTGTAGGCTACACAAAATCCAGTTCCCAAGACGCATTCATTATGATAACTCAAAAAATTAATTATAATACAGTTAATAATTTTCAATAAATTTTAGTCGCAGCTTTTGAGTTGACTGGTGCGGCCCTCGGCTTCAAAATTACTTCTACGGTGGCCCGCGGTGTAAAAAAGGTTGGACAGCACTGCCGTAACGTATCAAATAGCAGTGCATTCGTACCACCCTACACTACTACACCGACAATATAGTCGATCATTGTCCAGTGACGTTAAACTGAAACTCCCATTGTAATGCTTTCTCTGAAATAAATGTTTAAAGTAACAGATGTGTGTGTTTCCTTTTTAACGACTAGCTGTGTGGTAACAAGGACCATTAGCGTCGCCCTCCTCCTTTTTCCAGGCTTGGGACTGGCACTGTCAGAAAGCGAACAGTGGCGGAGTTAAAGTAACAGCTGCCTTTCATTACGCATTAATATAGTAGAATGATGCGTCTTATTAAAGGTGTCAAGTGTTCGAGCATTATGATCAACAGTCATCATTACTCAACATGGAAAATTCTCTCATGTATGTAGCCTATGTATGATCACTTGTTATAGCGCCCCTTCAAGATTTCTATTCAGAGGCGCTCCCGACTACAGCGACTACAGCGCGGACAATGAATCGGAGTTTTACGCCGAAGCGCATGAGCAATTGCAAGTGAAGGACTTGCCCAGGGTCCCAACGCGGCGGCTTGAGGTGGATTCGAACCCGCAACCCTACGGCTGCAAGGCACCGAACATACCCCTACACCACCGCGCCCCATCATCAAACACCTTTTATATAATTATTTTTCTATCGACGCCAACTGCCGCTGTTGACGAAACAAAATATCATTAAACACCAGAAACTAATAGATGAAATACGAACACCTTTAAAAATGCTTCTTTCTACTGTCTATAGTGAAATTGTGTGATGCCAAAAATAATTTTAACTCCGCAACTTATCGTTCTCTGTCAATGCCAGACCCAAGCATGAATAAAGGAGGAGGGCGACGCTAATGGTCTTTATTACCACACAGTGGTCGTTAAACCGTAAACAAGCAAGCAAAAGCCAATAATAATCTTTGTCGGCGGCGACGGCCTTTGTTGTCATAAGTTGCCGTTAAACTCTGGATTCCTTAACTCCGCTTGAGCCGTAATATGCCCAAGAAATTTCTGTCGACGGCAAAGACCATTGTTGTCATAAGCTGTCGTTATCGTCTGGATCCATCCATCCTTAACTCCGTCACTGAACGTCCGTGCATTGCAGAACAGTGCTTAGTGCCAGCCAGTGCCAGTTCCAAGCATGGAAAAAAGAGGAGGGCGACGCTAATGGTCTTTGTTACCACACAGATAGTCATTAAGCAGAAAAACCAACCAACCATGCGCAATATAACTCCGCACTATTCGTAATTTTACAGCTTAATTATTATTATACCACCATTTAACGTCGTCTTATGACATCAAAGGCCGTTGACGACAATACAGGAAAGATACAATTCAATGATTACAAGAAACGCGTCCGAATGACACCATCAAATGTGTCAAACAGAGCTTTACAATTTCGCTAATAGTCAATGTTTTTGTAACATAAGGTAGTTCATCTTATTCTGTCTATGATTCCTATATTCTTAGTAGTCAGTCACCCCTCAGCGTGTGTCCGATCCAATCCCTTATAGCGTCCGAAGAACACGATTTAAATGTGTGAAAACAGTGCTTATTTGAAATGGCACAAATATACATAGTTCAACGACACGAAATTGTTCGAAAATTTTAATATATTACCCGAAGCGGTCAACTGAATTTGCTAGACAAGAACTTTACGTCGGATGGATGGATCCACAGTTTAACGGCAGCTTATGACAACATAGGCCGTTGCCGCCGACAAAGATTAGTTTTTGGCATATTACAGCTCTCTAACTTTACGTCGATCCAAACTGTACTTATTTATTACATCGGTTTAAGCGTTTTAAGGGTGTCTAATTAGAGAGCTGCATTATTTAGTGTTTTGCCAGGATCGTTGACAAATTTCGTTTACATTGGTAATTTTAATATACAACAGCAATGGATCCAGAGTTTAACCAAATTTTATGCCAACAAACGCTGTAGACGTCGGCAAAAAATATGATGGCATAATACAGGGGCGGCAAAGAATAAATAAAGCCTAAAACGGGCTGCTGATTGTTAAGTCCGTCCTCTGGGCTGTTTTTCCATTATGCCAATCATATTTGTAATGAAGGCGTTGTTAAACAAACGTCGTCAAAAGTAACCATATACGAGAACAATGGTACAGTGGTTATGGTGATGGTCTGTCGACTGAGAGATCGGGGATTGAAAGACCCGTCAGAAATTCTTTCGAAATTTTTTGTTTCATATGTCGAGGCACAGATTGTAAGTTCGGAGACACTTTGTTGCCTTGACTACCATCGTTCTTTTTCTTCACCACCACCACCTCCTCCCTCAGTTTCTTCTTCCTGTTTTATGTCTTTCTCACATTCGTCTTAGTAACTTTCTTCTTCTTAACATTCATCTAATTAACAGTCTTCGTCTTCGCATTCCTCTTCTTAATATTCCTCCTCTTCAATAAGTTCCATTCGAATTATATCTTTGATGGCGTCAAATGATATTTACTCCGCAATTTAGATACCTTTTTATTGGAAATCCAGTCGTTATATAAAATCCTATGCCTCCGTAAAAATAATTTTTTCCTTTCAACATCATCAAGGATAAGGCGAAGCCGTCGTAAACGGTAACAGTGCGTCGTTAAACTAACTCTGGATTCTACCTGACCCAGTCTAGCTAACCTAGACATGGAGGGATGCGTTTGATGAACCAGTCCTCTTCCTCGCTGTCTGTTCTTCCCATCAACGGCGTCCAGTAAACGCAATCATTTTAATAGGGAACGCCGTTACACAGGTCTTTATTCTCAGTAAGTAAGTATATTCTTTATTATACCAGTTGCATTACCGCATTCTGGTGCACTTAGCGCACATTTTACTTATTTACTCATCCTCCTATTCTCTCCTCCCCTCCTCCTCTAATATCTTATCTCTTTCAGCATCGTCATAAGAGTGCAAACGACATGCGATGAAGGAGAGGGCGACTCTATTCAATTTTGTTTTGACACGGGGGTCGTTAAACAGAAACTACCTACGGTCCTACATAACTAGATCGATAAACCGAGCAAAGATACCCATTCATTGAAAAATATAGGTAAGAATGACGATAAGAATAATGACGATAAGAATGACGTCAACGGACCTGGCAGTCACAAGATGTCGCTAAACACTCGATTTTTTCATAATTATGATATACTGCGCATTTCTTCAGATTTCCCGTCGTTACATAATAATTATTTCTCATGTCTTCTCATAAATATTGATAATGGGAATTGAGGTGGAATTCATCGCGCCTGGCATACTTATATAGTAGTTGAAGATACATAATTAAAGGTGTTTGTTTTGAGTTCAGTAAAGAATAGACGGAATTCAGAGGAAAGTTCGTTCCAGCGTCTGTAGAGGTGTATCTTGTGGGATCTCCAGACCTTGGACTTCCATACAAAGACCTGTCAGCGTATGCAATAACGCTTTTTTAGCAGTACCGAAGTTTACTTAACCGCTGTTTAATATAATGGACTAAGTAGTCTTGTTAAAGGTGTCAACTTCGAGCTTGTTATATTTTACAGTAGTCCTTTATTTTACTTCTTTTTTTTACTTCAGTGTTTAACGTCGTCATGCGACAACAAAGGTTGTTGAGGAAAATTCTAAAGGCAAAGCACAGTGAAAACAAAGAAATTATAGCGTCCGAGGAACGCTGTTTAAATGGGTGAAAACAGTGCTTATTTGACATAGCTTGACGACACGAAATTCTTCGAGAATTTTTAGCGAAACAATGCTTCAACGCAATTATGGTTATTATAACATTTTGTATTTG